>UXSR01005193.1:187937-203294 GCA_900604375.1 Mesocestoides corti | reverse complement strand
GGAGGAGTACTTCGAGGATGAGTCTGGTGCGAATCTAGCACCACAGCCTCGACGTGATGAACCGAAAAAGAACTTTGCAAAACCGAACATCAACTCTGTGGAGAATAAAATATCAAGAAATGAAAGAGAAAACCCAATAAGGCTAGTCGCAAATGGAAAGAAAATTAAAGACTATGGTAGTTACGAAGATAATACTCCTGGAAAGAAGACTGAAGTGATAAGAAGGAGCAGTGGATTTTTGAACATTGGGCGATTAAACTCAAAGATGCAATACCGTAATGCAAGAAAAGGAGCCAAATAATATCACTGATTGAGTTACACAAATGTGAAACAACAGTGTTTGATAACATGTTCGGATGCCATTCCCTACTTTTCTTCTCTGTGATTCATTTGTGGAAGTCATTATCTCAGATGTATTCGTAGAGAATAACATACATCAGTTGTTAAGGGGCAAAAGGAATTGTAAAGGTGTTGTGGACGAGACAAGTGAATGTTGATGTTAATATGCTGTCAAATTTGTTATATATTCCGTCGATATAACCTGGTTAATCTAAGCCAACTTCAACTAAATTAGAAGCTAATCGAAGAATCGGGTTTTGTTCTTTGAAGCTCAATTCAGCACAGTCAACACAAACTAAAAGTTTCTTCAATGGTGGGTCTTTGAAACAAAACCAAGTACATTTAGTTCAAGACTATGGTGAATATATAAATACTTCAACGGGTCGGATTAAGGTCGTTACCTTGAGATCAACGAAACCAGGTGTTAGCTTTGCTAATACACTTCCAGCTTTTACTTTTATTATACCGATACAAAAAGATGCAGCAAAAAACAAATAATTTTCTTCTGCGAATACTAATCCTGCACACGGTTGTGAGTTATTAATAGGCTTACAAAAGAAACATCAGCAAAGTCAATAGTGCGGAATGTTGCTTATACTGGCAGACGATTTCGGGTCAGATTCTACTCAATACAGAAACGAATATCCTGAACTTGTAAAAGTGGAATAACTAGGCTGCCAATAATACCGGATTTAACGCAATCAATGCCTGTTTAATAATCTGTAGTTCCTTCGTATAGACACTACATGTCGAAGTCAACTAAGCCAAAAGTAACAAAGGCAGCTCAGAATGTTATACAAAGTAAACGTGCTAACCACAACACGAAACATCAGTTATCATTGCGTGTAAGCACCATAATAAATTTGCAGTATAAACTGACCTATCTGATTGCTCGTAAAGGAATGCTAACTCAGTGGATTAATTCTAAATCACGCTGAAAACAAAATCGAAACAGAAAAGAAGAAGTTAAACCATACATCCGTTATTATACAACACAATTTTTACATTTTACAAATTCTATTTCTTAAAAATAAAACAAAATTTCATTTGTATTTCTATAACCTCCGGATTTTTATGTAAAATGTATTTGAATTCAATAAACGAAAGGATTTGTGGTTAAATTGTTCCCTGTGGCCAAAAAAGTCTTTTAGAACCAGTAGTTATAATAAAATATAGAGTTATATGTTGCTGGACTTCGAATTAGTTAAATCTTAATTTCAGATATGATTTAGGCGTTTATCATCTAATTGTGACATGTAGTTAGCATCCCTAGGTTTGACGTGACTCCAAACTGATTGTAATGAAACGCTCAAATGATCCGTGCACCAATATTCGCGGACCCTCTAATTACATCAGTTACTATCTTCTTAATTCCTTGTCCGCTATTACTCAAATACTTAACACTTAAATGAAGATATAGTTTGAAGAAATTAAGAATGATTGAGTTTAGCCAAGCACGTCAAAAGGGTAATAAATATATTATAATAATGCAAAAGCAAACTAGGTTATAAACGATAATCAAGTTAATAATCATTAGGCTTCATTGATTTAGCTGACCATAAGTGCCCATTTTCGTTTACACCAATATTTTTGGTTATGCCTTACCTTCAGTGCGACAAAATTTTTATTTTTTGGCTCTGGTGCTTCGGTCGATCCTTTAACATTGGTGAACTATTTAGGTTTAAATTTTGTAGCAAAATTTTAATCACGTTTACCTGATATCTATCAGTATGACATCAAAAATCGTGATAGAGCAACATTTTCACTTTTGATACTTATTCATGGTAAAGTGAATGTTTTGTGCTATGAGAGGTATCATATGTTTTTTTTACATTTAACGCCTTAAAAATCTGCTTTTTGCATTACCCTAAATCACATAAATTACCATTGGGATGGCAAAGAGTGCTCATTTACCAGAAATTAGGTCGATATTGAGACGTGATTGATTCACTTATCATTCAATAATGACTTATAATCATTTTTTTTATTTTTCAGTTCTCTTCAGATGTAAAACACAGCAGAAGCATATATTAGTCAACACGGGCGCTAAATCAAAAAATCCTTTGTTTATATAATCATGCTGCTCCTGCTGTCTTTTGAAGTGTCAAGGCTATGTAAAGCCTAGGTTCAAGAAGTACGCTTGCGAGAAAGCATTTACTGTATTCATGTCGGCAAAATGTCCGACGAAAATGCCGCTAGTCATGTATGTTGTATTAGTTCAATCGCTATTAAATAGCCCTATCAAACTGGGTATGCGTTTCATCCTTGGAAATCTGCGGAACTTCTCTCTCAATCGATTGTCGCAGGCCATATCAATGTATCCAATCGCCGAATCATAGAGGTACTGAAATCCTATGACTCACGCAAAAGCTTGGTGCTGGTACCGGTCTATGTGGTATAACCGCATTAAGTTGTGGTGCTTCTTGGGTTACCTTCACTGATGTCAATGAACCACTAATCGAAGAGAATATTCTTCGCAATGTCGAAAGGGCCAACCTGTCAAAATGTAGTTTCGCTGTCTGTGACTGGAATGACATACCTGAGGTTGCATTAACGCAGTCGTTTGACGTAATTCTCGCCTCCGATTGTTTGTTTGAGAAACGAGGTAACCAACCAAACATATTTTAATTCCCTTATAGTCTATCAACCATTTACTGAAACTTTGTCACTTCTACTGTACAAAAATCCTACTGCAGAGGCTTACGTAGCATATGAGAACCGCGGGTGAGGTGTTCATCTTTGCATTGTTATTCCCATTTTACTAGATCGAACACTGACCTCAAGTGCCTGTTTGCTAAAGCTGGCCTGAATGTAATAGTGCAGCCTTCCTGTCTGTTCGATTCCGTTACGTTCTTTTTGCTTAAAGTTTCCGTCTTGTATCGATAATTTAATTTGTGAACAATTAGTCTTCATCTTGTTACTGTCTCTCGGCCGGCTTTGTCATAAACTTGGCAGTCCTGCATTGTTGTAAACATCTGGCCACCAAAAAGTGCTTTAAAACCCACACTGACGAGTACTAATACTGTTATAGTATTAGTGCATAACAGTTTAGGCTCGCTTCACCTAGTTATTTGTCTTGTTTATTGTTAATAATTTTAATCTAGCTGGAGCTAAATTATTTGAAATTCGGCACAACAGCAGCTATTGACTGAAATCTACTGCTACTTGAGTTTAGGAGGAAGTCACTATGGTTAATATTTCAATTTTTTATTTCTGTATGTTGGTGCAATGGAGATATCAGTCATACTTTGTTTTTGCCTATTTGGAGCGGCTAGCGCAGATCTCCGTGTTCGGGAATGTATCTGCTTAATGAAGTGCAAGATAATCGTTATCGTCGACGCCATGAAGTCCTTTTGCAACACGCCAATGTCCACCCTCACACTAAAAAAATGTTGCAGTTCGCACTCACAAAAATGAGATTTAACCATATTCACAATATTCTCGGGACCCGGATCTGTCAGATTTTCGTCTTTTTAATCACTAGGAGTTGGTGCAAAGTTCTATTCAACGTTAGTATCTGATAATAAAAGGCCGCGATAAGTTATTAAATCAAAGGCTAGCGATTTCTAGTGCAGACGCATCAAACAGCTCGCTGATAGTTTGTAAGAAGTGGCAAATATGAACAATGGGTCAGTTATGGACTAAATTATGTGCTTATGTCAATTAGGATCGGGTTTCCTCAAGTTATGATCTAACTTAATAAAATCAAAACAAATGGTTCCTCAATCCACCTGCCCACCTTTTAGGGTATAGTTCGAATGCTCAGTAGGAGGACCTTGTAGCAAAGGACTTCAATTTTAATCCTTTGTGATACTGAGGAGAGATGTACCGACGTAAAACAACCACATGCTCTAATTCGTGTATTTGCAGTAGCGTGGAGATGTACGTCCTCCCTGAACCAATGGAGCACCGAAAGAGTCCTTCCGGATATCCACACAACCAAGGCTCAAATTTTCCAAATAGAACATCCCGTGCTCTAGAAATCGTTTGCTAATTAGCCTTCACAAAGTGTCAAGGAGCAAATCCACAGAAGCTCGACGGTGTATGCTACCGCATATTACCTTGAAACGTGCCGTGCAAGTGCAAAATTTACGATAAAAGTACTACTTTACGTGACTTCTCTTGCCTTATTCACACTTGGCTGATGGAATACTGTCTGTATTAACTCTTCCATGTTTTCCCATAAAACCCACACAGTTGTAATTAAGAATTTCCACTTATGATTTTGATTTTAATGCGATTTAAATTATGTTAAATGAAACGTTTGGATAAAATTAAGATTCGAAGAATTAAGCCGACGGCATTTACACAACAAATTAGTCATATTTGTAGGAGCTTCCGACGCCAACACCTGCAACAGAATACATAAGGAGGATGTTATAGCAAAAACGAGAAACACAAAACACCGCAGCATGCTCAGATGTAAAACACAACCAGCAATGCCAAGTTCGACCCAAACATGCCAGTTGACAAAAAAGAAACAACAAATACAGCACGTGCTTAACTTGAACCTTTGAGCGTGGCTACCGAAATCCTACAAAGGGAGCCGACAGAACTGTTACGCATCATCAAGAGCATGGCGGCATAGAGCTGTAATATTGCTTCAATCTTCAAGTCGTTGTGAAATTAATCGCACGGTAATTAAAGCACCTACTTGGGTAAAACTCACAGTAAATTGTAGGTTGCATCTTTGTCTTGGGGACAGGTCAAGTTGTCAAAAAAGTAAACCTTAAATGCCTCACCAAAGTAAAGCGGCATATCAAATAGTACTATTTGGTGACAATGGAGAGTCATTTTATGGGTCTTGAACTTTGCCTCCTATGTTTGTGCGGCTGTAGAATTTCACGGATTGCTCGACTAACAAATGTTAACTCTTCTCTAGCAATGAGAACTCTAGAGATGAAACAGTCGCTATTGCCTTACTTTATCGGTAAATATCTGCTGCCATACTCGTTTAACTCTGTGATCGGTGCCCTTAAGCCTTCTTTACAAATGTGACGTGACATTGATTCGATCATTAGAGTAAGGTTCCAGCCGCAGACAAATGTCTTCTTCTTTGACAAACGGACCAGGTCAGTCGTTTTGCTATGTTTAAGTGCGACCTAGCTGAAGTTATGTCGATTTTAGAATGAAAGCCAACCCCCTGCATGTATTTCAGCTCATTGGGTGCTGTTAAAATCAACGAACTTAGTGGTGCTCAAACGTTGCCTTCAAACAACACCTTCCAAGCAGATGTTTGTTATAATTTTACAAAGCCATGGTCAAGACTTGTTCTCCACGTGACCCAAGCAACCAAATGAAAACTGCGTATGTAAAAGTTGCTTCAAAAATCACAACATGCACAGCTGAGCACCGGCGTTGCCATGGTGAGTGTGCCAAATTTCTTGCCTTCTTCCAATACACGCACACACATCGCACCACTCTCGACAACACTCCTCTGGAGACTTTTTATAACGAAGATTTGAGATGGCTCAAGTGAAGCAACGTAATGACGCCTCTTGTGCGTCATGTGTGGTTAGTTACTAAGCCAAAACAATAACAAAAGGAGTTAAACTGTTACAGTTATTTTCCTCATACACCTGTTACGTGTAATTTCCTTTTCAATTCAACTAACCTGGTCCGTAACACGAATGTAGGTTTGAGGGTGTTCATCTTTAAAACCTTAGTAGCAAACTTTAATTCTTTGAATAGGTTTTTTTTTTATTTTTTTGTTTGTGGAGTGACGAGGATTAAACACGACCCTACATCTGTACTGATCAAACATTAAGCTTACAAAAGTTAAATACATTGTGCAGTTTTTCTGCTAAATCTAGATTAATGAACATATCGTGTGACCTAGTGAACTTTAATTCTTTGGAAAAAGGTTTTTTGTAATTTTTTTGTTTGTGGAGTAATGAGGATTAACCACGACCCTAAATCTATAATGATCAAGCAATGAGCTTAAAAAAATTAAGCAAATTGCGCAGCTTTCTTTGTTAAGTCTAGATTAACGAACATATCGTGTGACCTAGTGAAGTAGATTTGCTTGAATTACTTAGGTGAACTTACAAACCCTAGGCTAACGCATCCGTGACCACTGATAGTATTCTGTATGCATTATAAAACGCGTGCAGCAAAGAAAATGATTACCAATTACATGTATGGACAGTGAAATCTATGTTAAAACAAATAAATTCCACCTACCTGATGGTCCGAAGAGCGCCTGGTAGCATGGTCTGTTGCAGTAAGGTTTCCCATCGTGCTGAAAAACAATAAAAAAACGGATTCGAAAATACGATGTGAAACTATCAAAAACGAAGGTGCAAAAAACGCGTTTACAATGTCGAAAGGTTATTTTGAAGGTACAATGTGTTAATGTAAAAGTCATGAATTGCCTTTTTGGGACTTCAAAAGTAACAAAACAACATGAAATGCTTCAGTGATTTTTTAAGAATAAGTCTTTAATACAGCAATAACTAAAATTTTATAACAATAATAATAATAACAACCCAAAGTCGGTTGCGTTGAAACGACCAAAGACACACAGTTTGCGATTGGCGTTTAGAGTTCCCCTAGATGCAGAACTTCACAAAAATAACCAGCGGTTGATTGCTATCGGGGTCACAACTTCCGGCTGATGTTCTTCTTGAATTTGTGTTTCAATAAAACATAAACAAACTATTGCTAAAGGTGACCCACACTGATCTACGGGAATTATGCTGAATCGGCCACTATTCATTAGATGACGGTACGCCTTGTTGAACTAAGTGATATGTCCCAGCCATTACGGCCTTAATAGAATTTCGTATTTGAACCCTTTGTTCCATTTGCGAACTAAAAACTATTCAATAAGGGAATGTGGAAAGGAGACTTCAACTAACGTTTTGTTTGCTCTCCTGATTAGGCAATTGTCTGCTAAAGCCATTTAACATTTGTAAAGCGATAAATGTTTGGGAGCAAACTCCCATGGGAGCTCAGTAAAAAGGCTTACATGATTAGGCAGTGCAACATGTAGTCATTTTTTTGATTTGAAGCCTCTTAGAATTGATATTTTCAAACTAGGTAGTGCTGTCTGCATCGAAGTGGCAAGATAAAAAATCCGCTAGTTTAATGACAAAGTTCTCCCTAGCGTGTCCGAACACCCGGATTTAATGACGACGCGCATTCATCCGAACACGTGGGCGGAAAAGGCACAGCTCTCACCAGATTTCCCATCTGATTAAAACACCTCATTTCGTCAGGATTCATCAAACATTTCCAATGTCGTTGGAACAAAAAAAACTCAGTGAAATAAATGAAGCCATGATTTCCAGGGTATTTACGCATTAACACAGAAATGGTAGAAATTTTTTAGGACCCGTGTAGTTTTGTAACACACATTACATTAAAACAATAATTCGTTACAACTTGCATATCTTTAATTATAATTACAAAGATCAAATGAATAAAAGGAAAAAAGTTTACTTTGATCATCAAGGGCAGTGTTCTTGTGATTTCTTATCGCACATTTTTAAATGACATTACGCTTGGCTTTAGTCGTCGGCACAAACGCCACCGTACCGTTAATCATTTTCAGTATAAGGTCTACCAGTTTCTTTATGTGGTCTATCCGTCGGTGGTTCTCAAGTCAGGTTAAGTTCCTCTTCACGACATAAATACCAGAAAGACCGTCCTTTGGTGTTTTGGCTTGTTTCGTTCTAAAAACATCTACCTTGGGAAAGTGTGGGAGGTTTGGTGCGAAATTTCGAAAACATGGCGATTGACAGCGCTAAAGAGGTGCACTAGATTGAAAGTAAAAGCATGCAACTCAAGCCGACGCAGCAACTGGACTATTGATGTTAGCATGATAACAGCGTTAAGCCTTTTTCGCAAGGGTTTCCTACAACGTCGCATCGTTGCATGCATTATTCACGATGCCATCTTGTGGGCACGTGCACCACGGATGAGGTGTATTTCATTATCGGAGACGTCGCGAGTGCGAAGAGAAGAAATCGGTCTAAATCAATTCCACGTTGGCCTAACGATTATCTTTCTAACTGTAAGGTCTGCTGAACTGTGTTACTTAGGAAGACCAGCTTCCACGTGACAAAGTAATAAACTGAAGATTATGGGCCTCGTGTCAGTCATGTAAGCCCCTTTAAAATCCATGCTGTTTTCTATACTAAGTACAATCACACAACTTAGGCGTGACAAGACAAAATATTCTGTGAGTTGCAGTATCTCAGGAGAACAAATCCTTCATGTTTTCTATTCCATAGGTAAAATTTTGCACAGAAAGTACAGATTAAAACAGGCAAAACTAGCTTCAGGTTATAAGAGAATAGTGACTACTAAAGTTATGAAATGTGAATGCAGCAGCATTACTGACAGCAAACGCTGCTTTACAAATCACTGTAGTCTTTGTACATGCACCCTTACGAAGGTTGTCGGTGTCATCTACCGGGCCTCACAAACACCTTCCATATGAGCCTCCGGACACTAATATTAACAAAACTGCGATTTATATAAATGACTTTGAACAGGTTTTTTTTGAAATTCTAACGCCTCTGAGGAGGTGTAGGTTTACAGAAGCCATTAGGCGCTGTCCAAATTAGGGTCACCATGATAACCGGAAAGACTTGTGCGGAGTGGGCTTTAAAATATGTCTGCACTATCCTCGCAACAAGTTGGCCAATTCGACTACTTAATGGTGCCACAAATATTTAAGAAATGATGAAAATTTATGCTTCGAATTCAGCTCCAGCTTGACCAGATTTCTACTTGCTGAATGTATATCTCGTGTTCCAGACAAATAAAATGTTTACAGTTTTAACAAAAGTCTAAATTATTACCTGACTAAGCCTTGAGTATAGATCGAAAAATTCAACTATTACTTCCGTCAGACTCAGGGTACGGGGGTTTAGTGGGGAGATGTATGGGTCCAGAGGACCGAAGCCACGGCCCGATCTCTTTCAGGGGCGTGCCAAATCAGGCTGCAGGTAACCAACTAATTTTTATGGCACATTGGTGGTATTGTGTGCGTGTGTGTGTGTATGAGCATGGGACTCTGAAAGACATGATGTTGAGAATTATCTGTTTACGAGGTGTTGCTCACTACAGCAGCCTCATCACCTGCTCCAACACATGAACCCGAGGATTCAACTACTGAAAAAGGAGTTTTTAGAAAAAAATCCTCTAAAATCTGTGAAATGTATGATAACTTTTGTCTAAGTAGAACCTAAATTCCCTACTTCGCTAGCAAACGGCCACTACCGAAGTTGTTATAGCTAGTAAAACATCAATATCAAGTAGCACAGATATTTTGCCAAAGGGTTTACCTCAGCGTGCTGGCCCGGAGAGAGAGTCTTGTTGCATCGTGCGCACTTGAGGCAGGGGCGGTGCCAGTCCTTTCCGAGGGAAGTGACACGCTCGGCTGTTGTTCGAGTAGAAGAAATAAACACAACCAAACTTACCAAAGTACACCTCCTTGTCACAGCTGGGACACTTTGGCATGGTTCACAACGGCGAAACGACGTACGTGCACACGGAGAAACGAATGTATGTGTGTGAGGTGCGCCAACCGAGAGTAAATAAACGCTCGTTGAGTAAGCGTGAAGCCATTGGCTAAAAGACAGCCAATAAAAGTTGCCGTCGACGTATCGTGTTACATTCTGGTACCAGATAACAGGAAGTTGGTTTATTAGAGGGTGGGCGTTTCGCGCGTTGTTCAGCCCTACCCTCTTTATTGGGCTGCCTTGCCATTCTTGTTTCTATGTGGATGTTTAAAGAAGCTTGAAAATATGGGCTCAATATAGGTTCCCATCCCGTCGTTATCTATCACCAACAATATAGCTTGTTTTGGTAGTTCGTTAAAGTCACTCGTGTCACTTCATTTCACTGCATGAAACGCAAATAATAAAGGTCTCATCTTCTTTTGTGAATTCAATGATTGTCTTGAAAGGGACTAAATCTGTGTCGAGACATCTGATTTTTATGCAAACAGTTTTCCAAAACTTGACCGGATTCAGTAAAAATGCAGTTATGCGCATGGTGAGGAGACCTTTCGTCTCGGTTTAGCCAATGAAACGTATGAACTGATGCTGACCAAGTTGGACTCATTTATTCCAATCTTTCACATAAAACTACACAATCAAAGCACACATAGAAGAGTGTCCTTTTCTGGATTACCATTTATCATCACTTCTGATTAATCAAACTTTACTTAATGTTGGGGCAACTGCTACGGATGTCCGCTTCGATGAGAACATTTTTTAAATCAGTGATTTGTAATAGGCTATCAGAAGATGCTCGTGAGTAACTGCATGTCCAAACAGTTTTACGTCAAGCTGATTGATGGTTGTGACTCAATCCTAACTTTCATTGGTCACGTGCTCTAGTGCTCTAAAACATGCTCACACACGCACGCACAGTGTCACATTGTGCCTAACGGGTGATTAATGGCTACGTCAACGTCGTCATGCCACCTCCTCACCGCCTCTTTTGTCTTGAGGTTCTTTGTGTGTCCACGCATAATTAGGATTCACTGTAGCTTTCTCACTTGGTACAGATTTAATGTTTGGGAAATACATTACGCGAGGACAAAGCAGCAACTGGAAAGCGTGCATTAATTGTCATTCGTTTGCCGGGATTGCTTCGATATTTCACTAGTCACCACTAATCCACGGAGCTCTTTCTAAGTGACAAAACATTAGCAGCTGCGTTTCTTGGAGTCGTCGATTCTTTTACACGAATACTACTTGTCATCACATAAGTAACATGTTTTTTAACGAACCTGAAAGGAGGCGTTTTAGCCATTCACAGTTCTCGCTAATGACACCCTTTCTATAAACATTATTAAATTTGACATCTTGCATTCACCTCCCTAGATTAAAGCACAGATGGAAGGCACGTGCACTCAAATTACGAATAGCCTTAACTTTTTTACTAGTCCCCTAATACCCAAGAGAGACGCTTGCTAAGCAGGGTACCATCCATCGTTGTTCGTGTAGTCACATGATTTCAGTAGATACAAATGTAAGGATCGCGAACAGTAATTTGAAATGCAACCTACTGGAAGCAAAAGCTAGTGAATCGGAAGCATGGATTTTTAGTCAGTTAGTGATAAAATCGCTTTGAATTCCATTTAGCGCTGTTTTCAATTTTGACATGCTTAGGTACTTTGACCGTCCATCAGCAATTTAACAGTGCACTAAGGTCCTCCGTTTCTTTACCATTTTGGCCTGACAGCACCATTGCTGCGTTTGGGCCGGCTGATTCACTAGACCTAGTGTGATAATTAGGAGTTTTTCCAAAATCACTAACATGTTTATGTATTGTATTTATCCATGAGTTGCTGTGCAACTAGCTCTACTGTTAGTTTTATTTGGTCTCTTATGATCAGTAAGAAAAAAAAAAGATAATTTGATGCTCTTACTAAATAACGAGTAGATAGGGAAAACGTCGGTGTGTCCCCCACAACTAATTCCGGTGTTAAACGTATGCCTATTCAGAGCTCTATTAAAAATGCGAGCTCGTCTGTCATTTAGGGAACATTAAATTGAAAATCACATTTGTTGAAATTTCATTAAAATTTTTGCTCAAAACTGAGTTAAACATGGTTTTAATCCCTGTGTTATGCTTTTTAAAGTAGCTCCAAATTGTGACATTGGGTAACGTATCAAATTACGACTAGAGCCAAATAATCGTTTGGTAATTACCGCAACTGCAACTTTTCATGAGAACAAGCATCATCAACCCATGAGAACTCACATTTCCCGTTTTTTCTTCAACTTTTAGCTGTGCCCTACCTTAATAAACATATTTCGATGATGCAGTTTTCCTGTCACAAGCTGCTGTTTCATTTTGCGTAAATTTAAGTTCCCTATTTTGCTAGAGGTGCAATTGCAAGACGAAAAGCTGCCGAGGGCAAACAAAACTGCCAGACCTAATGAAAACAAAAAGCACGCGTAAATATTATTTTTTTAATAATTACTCAGGTCCACACATTAAAGTGCATTTGACTGTCCATGCTTATGAACTAATTTAACCAGAAATGTCATCATTTTCGATAAAGTATTTACTTTCTAAAGGAACATTACTTCAAGGCAGACGCCCGGCCATTTGAATATCCTCACTAATAGGCATCCTGGTGACGGTAAGTGGTTCCTGAAATACCCCCAGTATGAACCATATCCTTGTTGTGTTTACAAGTAGAAGCTCTTATCTCCGGGAAATTAAAATCAATCTGAGAAACCCAGTGTGGTTTGTACACGGGAGGTGACTGATTTGCCCTCATGCCAAAATAAATCTTATGGGTACTTTTAGTCCCTCCTGACCTCAATCTCTCTCTGATTGGTTGGTGGAAGTGTAGCCGCGTTTTCGTCCGTGCTCGCACACACGCCGCCTTCAATAACCTTCAAATGCTGCCCTACGACTGGAGCGAGCCAGTTGAATGGATTGGAGGTCTTGTTGTAGACATGGACGGTCAGATGCTACATGTAGCAGGAGACGCGGAACGAAGTGGAAGATTGATCCCTGAATACATCTACGCGTATCATTTTGCTGTCCACCATCTGTCGATGGAACGCTACCTCCAATTTCATCCCAACTTGCGGCGACAGGTGTATCCTTTCGGTTCGCCGTTGCGGCTGTCGACCCGGGGGCCTTTCGTCATTGTTAGGGCCTCAAACTTCTTCTACGCAATTGCTGTCCTTGAACATGTGATTTACATTATTAAGTGGAAAATTCTTCCTGTCTTGTAGTTTGTTCTTCTCTGACAAATCGAAACGACACTCCAATCGTGACTGTAAATACCTTTTTATTTACAGTATTTATTGCGGTTTTACTAATATAAGTGTTAGGCATTTTGCAGTTTCACTGATTAAACATCGTTTTTCAACTTGCCTGCATACAAAATAACCAGTTGCTTTGGCACTGCTTCTTCAAAATAAAGGCATTTTGTATAAATTGGAGAGTGGTTTTGGCATGAGGTAGACCTCGTTGTCTCAAAACCTTAAATGCTATTTTGAATTTACGGTCAGTCATTACTGTAAAACCAGCACTGTCAAGAACTTTAAGAAAAGACTTGAGAACCGTCGACCACATTCGGTCAACTTCTTTGAACCGCTCATGCGGACATACTAAGGCAACGTAAATTTTGACGTCTACTAGTTAAACTAATCACATTTCCATGGCATATTGGCATGATTTTCAATAAATTCAAGAAGCAGTCGACCTTGTAATACCGCTACTGCTACTAGATATTGCATTTCGACTCTGAGTTCACGCGATCTTTTTTCCAGTATTAATTTGATGGACCAGGTAATAAGAACAAGCTCATACAATTTCTAATGAAGATAAATTCAATCAAAAAAAACACAAGAAATGCTTACTGTAACGCAATCTCACTGGCGTGTTTTCCCCTGCTTGTCTACGATCCATTCATGATTTTACAAAAACCGAAGATTGCTGACCATTGTCGTGAATTAAAATTAGTTTCAGGGTTCATTGATGGCTATGGACTTGCTTCACAAAAAACAGTCAACCAAAGATCATGAAAGAGGATACTTTTATTGTTGGATTGGATTACAGGTACAACTCAAAAGAATTTGAATCTTTTGCCTACAGTTCATGAATATGTGCCATTTTAAAATTACGCTCTGGCTCGTATGATTTGATTGTGCAATCTCCATTATTGAAGCGCTTGGATACCTAAGGTTGTGGCACAAATTCCTCGTAAGCATTTTCATTTTTAAAACACTAAAGTGCAGAAGTGATTTGTACTTTAATCTAGGGAAGAAAAAGTGGCGCTTCGATATTTAGAGTAACATGGATACAAAATTTTTGATTAAAGAATGTCACTTGCCCCCAATCGCTTTCAGAAGGTTTAAAGTAATCTTATGTCGCAAGCTACAACATTATGCATTTAATGTGCATAATACCTGAACTTAAGACCCTACAATATTTTGACTTTATCAAGCAGCAAAGCATTAGGATAAAAATTAATACGTGAAATCCGATTTCATTACAACTTAAAATTGTGCCAAAATAGTCTGCAGTCTGGTAACCTGCTTCAGTAAAATATTAAACTCCCATACAACTGTGTGAGGCATGGAGCAATATACCTTTATCATTATTCATCTAGCGGTGATTAGCAAAACCATTTAAACTCATTGGCTACTTAAACATTCAAATTAAGCTATCACTTGGCAAAATTCAAAATATTACACTATGACATAACACCTCTAGCTGTAAACTTAAATTGTTTTCAGTGCGTGGCAATTCATTACCATTATTCCCAACTTTATACCTGAACTTTATTAAATTAAATTATTTAGAAGGCAATTAAAATTGGCCATTTCAAAACATGTGTCTGAACCAAATAATCAAGCAGGTCAAATTTGCCATTACTTCAAGAATGTAAATACTACGGAATTAAAGATTTTTTTGGCGGGGACTAGCCAAGCCAATACAATTCACAATCGCGGAGTTTTAATTCCGTCTTCGCACTTACAAAAAGCTGAGCTATTTTTTAATAATGCTACAGTTTGTCCTTGTACAAAACATTTGCTGGTCATCTAAAAAGATTGAAGGAATAAATTTTTGGTGTGAAGAATGAACTAAATCCAAATTTTATCCATGCAATTACTATATAAGTTGAAGATGTCAGCATTACTTTTGAAGGTATGCGGTTTCGAACATCTCTCATTTCAACATCAATTATTAACCCCGAATTTATTTACTTTATTACGAGGTTTTTTATCAACTCTCTTATTAAAGCCTAGATGTAAATAATGGCAGTCGCCAAGAATCAATGTTAACTGCAGCTGGTGTGAGTCTATAAGAAAAATAAGCAACCTGCCATGTGAATGCAATTAGTTTAGCCTGGCATAAAAATTCGAATAGGGAATCAGTTATTGTTTTACCAACAATAATAAGTTATAAAAAATAAAAAAAGTACAGTCATTGATACATTAAAACAATTATCGACTACCATTATGCAGAAGATTTGTGTTCATTAGATTCTACTGGGATTCCCCCGATCACCTTTATTAGAAAATT
>UXSR01005193.1:127748-187170 GCA_900604375.1 Mesocestoides corti | reverse complement strand
GTGGGATACGTCAATCGCCTATTACTTGTAATGGTCACACACGACCAGTTGTTGACCTTAAATTTGCTGGTGATACCGACTGTGGTCCATTACTTATTACGGCCTCTAAAGGTATGCTTTTTAGCTAGAATGTCCATTTTTATCATTCAATATTACTTTGACTTAACCTCATCCTTTTTTAGATGGTAAGGCCATGCTAAGAACTGGGGACACTGGTGACTGGATAGGTACCTTCACTGGTCACAGTGGCGCCGTATGGTGTTGCACACTAAATGCGGAGGGAACACGTGCCGCCACAGGTGCCGCAGATTTCACTGCGAAAATATGGGACGTCACTTCCGGCCACGAACTTCTAAACATTACCCAAGATCACATTGTTCGAGCTATTGACCTCTCCGCCACTGATGGTGGAAAGCGGCTTTTGACTGCTAATAATAAACAACAAGTGTTTGTGTATGACTTAGAATCTCAAGGAACACGTGAGTAAAATTACTCAGGATGTTTTGCTTTGTCACTGCAAATTATGCATTGCCTCTTTCTCCTTTTAGCTGTCACTTCCTTTCCGGGCCATAAGAAGACTATTAGGCGGTGTTTATGGGTTGACAATGATAAGCGAGCCTTGACTATCACCGATGAAAAAATTATGAGGTCAGTGTGTCTTATTTATTTGAAGGCTCGTGTCGCTTGCTTGCTTATTACTAGAGCGCCTTGTGTCACTTTTTGTGACTTGTCTTTACGCCTCCTAGAATGTCAACATGGGGATTTACTATTACCGTGAATTGATCGGTTAACCTTGGACCTCTTTTATATCCATGTGCCTTGGACATTGACCGACTAACCCGTTTGTACATGTTTTTTATATAAATTGACGCAGCAAATTTTTACGTTTAACCCTTTCGTTTTACAAATTAGAACCATATTTTTAATCAGGGTTTCTGAAGTATCCTAAAACTGACATTTTTAGCTTATGGGATGTCACATCGAGTGGAATGTCAGGAACTGCTCAACCTGCTTGGCAGATCACTCTAAGCGATTGCCCAATGGACGTTCAACTCTGGTCTTGTGGCGATTCCGTCAAAGGCATTGTCGCACAAGGAAAACTCGTGCTAGTCTATGATTTCGATTTCCGCGCTCCCGACATGACTGCACCACAAGCTCCCACTCTCAAGGCCGTCATGCCTTCTCCCATGTACACTGCCCACATGAACCATCTTGGCAATATGTTTATCTGTGGTGGTGAAGACAATCTTCTTTACCGGGTCGATGCCAACTCTGGTGAGATTTTAGGTAAGTTGTTCCTGAAATCCTCCAAGGCCTCAGTTATATGAAAATATTTCACTTTATCAGTGTCCTCTATTTAAATCAGAAAACGCGGGTACGTTACAACTAAGCCGCCTCCTAGGAACTCCTGCAACAGCAGCTTGGCTAGATTTGCATAGCTAGATGAGTAGAATCATAATCCCCTGATATTTGTGGGACGAGAATCTTTCGCGCTCTGAATTTTGACAGATGCAATGCTTTCGACTTATGTACTTCGGCTGTCGAAGATCCAGGTGCTAGAATTATGTCATAATTGGTTTGACAGAGCTACGCGCATTGCTCTTTTTCTGTAATTTGATAAGTTTTTGAGCCACTCTGTGCACTATTTCGAATGACCTCGTTTTTTGTATAAGACAGAACTTGATCACCTAGGTTATCCTGCCTGGTCGATATTTAAGTCCCGGGCACAAAGATAATAGCGAAGTCAAGTAACTAGGCCATTTGTTCGTTCCACCCAATGCTATTCCATTCAGCACTTCAACTACTTAAAATCCATCTTTTGTAGCTACCAGCTTAACATATCTCTTATTCTAGAAACGTGTCGTGGTCACTTCGGGCCCGTTCATTGCGCCCGATTTTCGCCTGATGGCCGCCTGTTCGCCAGTGGCAGTGAAGATGGGACCGTGCGCCTCTGGCAGACTGAGGCTGGGGAATCTTATGGTCTCTGGCGATTGTCGGAACCCTCTGCCCCACTTGCCAATAACTCTCCTCAACCTGTCGCTGCGGGTCTTTCGTGAAGAGTTCCCCTTCATCCCTTCCTCCACTAGATCCGCGACGAGTGTTTTGTAATTGTTTGTAACTGCGGTCTGCCGTGGACCCTGTTTTGTCGTATTACCCTTAAGATTTGTATACTCAAATAAGCCATTTGTATCCTTTTTATTTGTTGTGCGGTTGGGCTCATTTACTGTCTTGAATCATCACAACATCAAGTACTTGTCAACATAATTGTTCTCATGATGCCCGAAACCTTTGAAAGTCAATTCGGTCATAGAAATTAACAGAAAGCCTGCAGTCTCATTCCGGATAGCGGATTGCTCGCAACCCTCGATGGTATTAGAAGGGAGTAAGGAGAAAATCAGTAGCTAACTAGTATTTGTAGTGCGTTCAGCAACTGCGCTTCTTCAAATGTGAGTACAATCCAAGACAAATGAGTCGTGCTGATCAGTAAAGGGTGCCCAAATACAAAGTCCAAAAATAAATCTTTTTGGGCAGAGTAGAGATGCCTTCTGAACTAGGTGCTGCTGTGTTTTAGGGCGGGAAAGGTCACTGATATCTCACGAACTCACGAATTAGTCGTCATTACAGGTTTGTCAGCAAAGTGGTTTGGTTTGGTTTTTACAGAGAATTAAAGTCAAGTCCCTCGGGGGATAATTACCGTTTATATGAGACAGGGAGTACCTCGTCTAATTTGTTATCTTGCCATGACAGGATCCGGGGACAATGTGTTAGTCTCAGTTAGCAAAGGTATGCAACACAACCAAAATTTGAATCTTAAATTACCTGCACATTATTCTGACCGGTGTCCTGGCGTAGTTCTTCCCCTGCGCAATTTAATTTATGTGCTCAGCGGCTTGGTTTAAAGGTATCAAGTTCGGTAGCTTGTTGAATGGCCATAACTAACTTATTCGGCAACGGATAGCTGACTTTTGAATGCATGCTGAAACTTCTTAATGGAAGCGAGCTAGAGGGGCAATTCTGGCCTGTAACGCGGTGCTGCTCAGAGTATTATGACTTCATCTATGCTCTAGAGGGGGGTCGTTCAGTTACAAATTAAAAGCTTAACGAAGCATCACGTAGTTAGAAATTAGCCATCGACCAAATCAGAGCAGCCATCCGCAATTTTTGAGAGGTATTATTTGGTATACTGTGATATACTTAAAAATTTTAGGCAGCATGGCATCACTTATTTTATTAATCGCAAAAAATCAATGCTTTGTTGCATTATGACCAATATTTTGGCTGTTTCATTTCAGTAATTGTGATGCTCGCATTGGTAATCAGTTTGGTGCTGATGGCGTTAGGAGTTCGTTTAATTTCCGGTAAACAAATGAACTTGTAGACGCTTAGATAACCAGTTTTAAAAGGAATTTGGAACTTTAGCAAAGACAAAACCTACTTAAGGCTTAAAATGAATTTGACAAAAGACGAATGGCAATCCTTAAGCAGGCGATTTAATACAAGGTTTGGAGTTAGCATTATCACTAAACTGTTTTTGATGGGTGTTGGTCATCTCGATGAAAGTCGTTTATTTGTATTTCCATTGTTTCAGTCAATTAAATCAGTTCCATTAGGCACATGGTATGCAGTCGACATAGACTCGTTCTCAAGTAGTACAGTCCTCAGCCTCAGAAACATGACAGTAACTGCATCACTTAGGCTGAGAGATTCTGTCGCCTACTCCCATGTCGCTTCAGCTATCGTCGACGGAGTTTGGGGTATCGCGCTCAAATGTGGCCTATATACTTCTTTCTAATCCCTGTAACATTCACGTATAATTGAGTTGTAAGCAGTGTCTGAAACGTGTCATTGATGCTGTTGTGAATCGTGTTTGTACACACTCCTTAATCCGGTCGCTCCATCCTCCGACACAGGGTCCCTCTCTTCGCAGCATGTCGCCAGCTGCGCGGATCCTCAACTCCCCCCCTCATTCACACGGATATTTGTCTTGGATTATCCTCACACTTAGGCCTCGATGTTAGCGCATGTATGACTCACACATGTTGGGTATAAATACACACGCCCAAGCTCCACACACGACACTGACGACGATTTCGTCAAGTTCTTGAATAAACGGTTGACTCTCTGTCCTTCCGCAGACTTCATCCTTGTTGGGTAGTTAGTGGCATATGACGTCGCAACAATGCAATTCGCGGTGTCAATTATTGAAGTAACCCGCCAGTAAATACGAGAAATGCATATTTCGAAGTAAAACAACAGAACGTGAAATTTTGAAAACTCGCCACTTTTGAGATACTCCTAAATGTAACCAAGAACGATTCATAATTGGGCCATGCTGTTCAATTCTTACTATTACATTTGCTAGGATGCAAAACTGACAATCATTCCACTTCATTTAAGTCATCTTTCTTGTTTGGAAAAAATTCACAGGGTGGCTCTTGTGTCAAAAAGACCTTGGCAGCTATTTTTTGACACAGTCATTTCGAAATCTCTATGGCGAATCCAACAGTCATCCACTTTTCCAGAAAAATTATTTCACAGAATTGACTTTCGAATTTAGATTACTGTGATGGGAAGTTAGGAAAGAGGGAATCAACGAATACGGATGCGACTAGATGTTGGCGGCTTCTCCTTAACTTGTGCTGCTGCCTTTTCGTACACTCTCAAGTAAATGAGGTCATTGCAGGTTACGACTGTAAAAAGGACAGTGGCGAATGCATAGGACAAGCCTCCTGGTTGTAAGCAGCTCCAGTTTCCTGGTAAAAAGGCTTATGCTTCGTGTGGTAGGCTATATTCGACCACGAATGAAGTGACTAACATACTTGTGCATGATGATCACTTAATGCACAGAGAGGACTGGTCAAAATTAAATGTCATATTGAGGGTTGTTTCATATCTGATGCAGCTTGTACACAGATTTGATTCCCTCATATTCATATTTTGAAGTCCGTGTATGGAGTGGAGGGAGGTGCATTTAAATAGTTATAGAAACTGCATAGCAGAATTGTGGCTATGCACAATCCAGGCCCGAGTGGCATGGCAAATTCACTGGAAGGCAGAGTGTAGAAGGCGTGTTAGAAGGCAGAGTGTAGGATTTGTGGTAAATGTTGGAACAGACTATGGGTAAGTAATTGAATGGAAGATTATTCGGAAGGCTTGAGCGAGAACGAGAACAGAATGAATGACCGGAACGTGTACTTTGTCGAAGGGAAAGAAGGTTCCGTAAAGGTAAAGGTTTTGGCTCAATAACATTTACCGGCTCCATATGAGGTCAGGTTGAAGCGTGTTAAAGTGAAAAATGGCAAGTGGATTTAATAACTGTCAGGTAGTGAAGTGGTAGAGTTAAAATATGGGTATTATTGGGTAGTTTGAAATAGTGGTGCGTGGAAAAGTTCTGTGGCAGGTTAGAATACCTCAAGGTGATTACAACCAACTGGGAACGAAACGAGGAAGGACTGTAGAAATTCTAGATTGCATTGAAGGCCAGTAACATTGGTTTGCAAGAATCGTTGGACTGGATGGTCAAAAAGTCTGCGAACGGTTATTTGATTCTAGCTGGAAGCTAATTGAGAATCTGGCAACATCAGGGATCTTTTGGATAGTTTTAGACAGACACCGCTTCAAAATGCCATTTATGGGTTTGGAATGGCTGATTTGGCCTCATTGCAAAACGTTTTTGTTGGGGATCCAGGATTCCCCAGGATGGCTCATAGCGGATTTCGTTGTTGTTCACATTAATCCTCTAACCACGCCACTCCAGCGGGTGAGTCACCAACGTCACCATCCTGACAGCCATCTGTGTTAACCCGTTTTCATTCATCAGATCAAGGTCATCCTTGACTTAAATGAGTGTTCACTTTTTAACATCGCTCTCCCTTTAGGTGAGACGATTAAAGGTCTCCTCAAAGGCTCTGGTCTTGTCTTGCATTAGCATCAGAAGGGCGATTCTGACGTCAGACAAAGAATCTGGTACCGTTTAGCTGAGTGAATTACTCTTGGTTACAGGCAAACGGAGAAATTTCGCAACTGAATTCAAGAGTTCAATGGTGTGCTCGTGTACCACGCCACTAAAAAGAGGCCTCTGACCTGTTTACGAAAATGAAATTGGGTATTTGTTGATTAGCGCTTTTTAATTGGAAAATATTCACGTTAATTCAGATCCTAATTCATCATTGGCACGTGTACTTCATGTGGTTTAAAAGGACATCGATCGACTATATTCATTTTGCTTCCACCTCCTTGGGTGGTTTAGTGAAAGTTTGAAGACAAATGTCGGAGGAACTAATCGAACCGAACACCAGCTGTTGCATGCCTTACTGCAACAATGCGTCACCAATTTATCCCGCTCACTTGATTAGGCCAAAGTGCGATCGATATGGTTGCCTGATACCCCTTAGACCAAAGCAATCTATTCGTCGAGATCACCCGAAAACCAAGCTTGGATACGATGCCTGCCAGATGCCAATGGCCCAGAGACAACGCTGTCCTTGCTGCATGTACAAAGAAGTGCCAGATTTGTGCTGCAAAAGGGTCTCCAAGTTCCCCAATCCTTGCAACTACGAACTGATGGACCAGCATCACAAGAGAATCTATGGAAAATACATGTCCCGTTTTGACGGTGTTTGTCGATTCTAGTTCAGGAAGGAGAGGTGATACTTTAAAATTTTTCTTTTGCTCTGTCTCTCAATATGAATGGCATATTTTTTAGAGATATGAGTTGGTCTACTAACTTGGATGAGTTTAGCGGGATGGTTTTCGTTCCTGATGGCCTGGGAGATGAATCGTGTTGCGACCAATTCTTGCTGTAAATGGGCTGTCTGTTTCAGAGGTTTACGACGAGACATTCACTAAAGTAACATGAACATGGATTTGTGCTTGCAGGGCAGCGCACAGGTTCTTTTATCAGGCACGTGTAATTTAAACTTGAATCGTCTAGTGTATCATTGTTATTCAAGGGAAAAAAATAACTGCAATGCTAATTTGAAAATAATGATTGCCAAACAATTTAATTCAAAAGGACTTCTGAATGTTTAGAATGGAAATTAAAATGTTTGCTCCTCTGCGAAATTTGCACTTAATGAATTTAATCAAATGTTTTAAGTGGTTGAGAATATATATCCCTTATTTTTGTATAAAGTCCTATGAGCTTTGATGGAAAAACTCAAACGTAACATCATTTTGAAGGTGTTTTCGCCTGGAAACTTATAATCTCTTAAAACCTTTGAGTAATTTTACCTGTTTGTAGTGTGCAAAAATTGGCCTTGTAAGAAATACAACCATTTAAAAACCGATTTCAATTGGTCTGTGCATGCTACCCAAATGTGGGATTAGGATAACGCAATTTATCGCATTTAAGCTTCAAATGTGTAGGTTTAATGTTACATTCATTGCTTCCTACCTTTCAACGGGCAAATCTAATGTAATTTTCCTTCATGTTATTAAAAAATCAACCTGGCTTGTTTAAACGAACTTAGTGAAACCAATAAACTGAAATAGCATAGTTAGGTTCGACTGATGTCCGATGCGACATCATCAGTAGTGCCTCCAAAAACTCGTTACCTGGATTAAATCGACATAATCCTAAGTTCTTAGTCCTGCTGAGAAATTAACTGACTAAAAACCGAATAGTGCTGCTCTACTAACCGGGAACGGCTACTTTGATTTGGGAGCTTGAACAAAAGTTACCAATCCGCAACTCTCCTTTTCTCAGCCTATCCAGAAAATCTAAAGGCACACGAAAGTGAAAAGCGTGATCAAGAAAAACTGAATTTGAAGGCAGAAATGACTTTGGAATTTAGATGTCATTTCAAGCGCTTTGAGCGCACCGTGAGCACTCTGTCGGGTGGTAGCCTAGATCGTGCTAACGAGTTCACCAGCATCACTTTCCTCGGAGCCTTTGGAAATAATTTATTCTCTTCGTCAACTTTACCTTGCTTGTTAATCGGCTTTAGTTGGTTGCCAGTATTAGTGTCCGTGCCTCTCCAACTGCAGTCGTTAAGTGTGTCTGACTCGTTAAATGGACTTTCCCTTCCCTCCTGATGGTGGTCATGGGTGATGGTCTTCTTAACTTTACCGGATGGACTGATAAAGTGAAAAAATGAAAGCGGCCAATCACCAGATAATTTGACAGCCCGTTTCACATGATTCTTTTTCTCCTTAGTGAAATTTTTCTCAACCTTTAAGATGGTTCGAGACCAGAGGGCCTGGAGCTGCTTTTCGTAAAGCTCTTGTGCACACATACTTCCATCAAGTGAATTTGAATGGCGGTTAACCTCGTCTATTGAACAATGTTTTCCGATTCCGGATTTTGCTAGCTCCTCCAACTCATTCAGCAGAAACCTCTCATAATTTTCCAAATTATTTCTAAGATCCACCGTTTCATAGCTGTCCCGCTCGGAAAGTGTTTCTACAAGCTGAGTTTTCAGCGTCAGTGGTCTATCGGACAGTGAGGAATTTCGGGTCCTGTTAACAGCTAACCGTCGAAATAGCCCCTCATGGAAGCGATGAAAAAGATTGGTTCCACAAAGCCAAGAAACCATCTTGCAGGATGCACTTGCGGTAATCAGCTGACTATGAGTTGCAAGGATCGATAAATTTATGCTTGCGAAGAAGCAGGTTAAACCAAAATACATGTGATTTAAATAAAGCTTAACATTAAATCTGACACCGTTAGAACCCCGTGGTAATTGCAGGAATGGCGTCAGAAATTAACTGTGACCGGTAAACAAGCTGTAAAGGTCAAACCGGTTGGATCATGCTCAGTTAGACGTTTCAGTGACGACAAAAGCCATTGTAAATTGTCTTAATTTGTGTCTGTCACCCCCGTCTTCGTAAGCCGCGTCTCTCGTTCAACCTCTGTACTTTTTCGTCCTACCCAAACCTGCGATTGATCAACTATTGGTATTTTACCTTATCTTCGATCTGACATCTTTTTACTGCCACAAACAGCCATTTCCCTCTTGTTCACGAATGCGTCCTCAAAGAGTGTTCGGTCCTCTATGTGAACGTGACGCACTTAGCTGTCTAGTAAACTGCTGTGCCTTACTCGTCTGGTCGTCAACTCTGGCAACTCTGTGCCTATCTTGGCGCAACAACATAACCTGCTTGCTCTTTAGTTATGTAGCGATAAAACCAGTTAATTTGTAAACGTTTTCTCGCGGAGCTGCACAGGACTTTGACAACCAGACTCAGGGTTGCCTCAATCATTTTTACCGAGGCTGGAGCAAGATTCTTTTCGGAAGCTAAATTATAAAATCTCGAACAACTTGCTTCTATGCATATTCAAAGCAGATCGGAGTAAATTTAAACCCAAAACATAAACAATGAACTAAATCAGAGATTCAAGTACATTTTTTGTACTTTTTGCTCGGAAGTACCTACCCGGTAATCACTTTTGATGTATTTTTAATCTGCGTTTTTCGTATGGCCGTCTTATTGAAAAAAAATACTCTAGAATCGCATCGCATTCCCTGAAGACGCCTTCTAATAACCTGATCTAGATGCAAGCTTGTTTTGTTTTCTGATGCAGCAGATATCGGACGCAGAGTAAATGACGGTGGCTGGGTTTCTTGGCATGAAAAACATCCTGGCTTATTCATTTTGGCTTTCTCACCATAACAAACACACTTGAGATCAAGTAAATTGAGACCAACCATGGCAACACGGATTACCCTTCAGTTAACTTGGGTTCGAATAATGTAAACCAGTGATTTCTCCAGGCCAGCGGAAATTCTCAGCCGCCTAACGTTGCCTGTAATAAAAATGGGTTAAGTAGCCTGCCAGTAGCGACGTTGTCATGGTCTACTTTGTCTACCAACATTCTCTTTTGCAATTCGCAATTGTGGAATTCGTGTTAGTCATGGGCAATTCCCCCCCCCCATTTGGGACATATGGATCGTAAACTTGGTTTACACATTATTAATGGTCTGTCCACTAGCTATTTAAAATTGTGGGTTTCTCGTGAATTCATCGGTTCCAAAAGTAGAGTGGACTAAGGATTTGATTACATCACCCCGGAAATCTCTCGGCTCTAGATGGCACACTTAGTTGTTTTTTTAAAATATTTCTGGTTTTTTATGTTCTTAAGACATTAATTACATAGCTGAGTTCCAGAGAATGCTTTCAGTCCTTACCCGCCAATAGTGGCATTACCAGTAAAAAACTACACGTATTAGACCGATAACAGCTAACTATTTATTCGACTGCCTTTCAAAAACATCGAAAATCTCATTTTAATGGATTTACTTTATTAGACACAAATAAACTTTCCAATTTACAAGAAACCAATAAATGAAAAATTTCCATGGAATTTACACAAATATAAGGGACAGTATTCAATGAAGTCACACTTGTGAAAGTGAACTGAAAGATAATAAAGTTCGTGAAATTATTAGCACTGATTTTCAATCCATGCATTTGTCTGTTGGCAGCAGGGTGGTTGACAGTTTTGGGGGCAGAGTTGAGCACAATTTTGAAGGCAGGCTTCATCGTCATTTGGTAGGTTACCAGTTGGAGGCTGAGCGCAAATGGCGAATGAGTCGATGTAATCTTCGTAGAGCCTTTTGTGACACGGCGAGCAAGGATCAAAGGCGCAACCATCACGCTTAATCTCCGAGGTCCTAAAATCGTCCATCGGATTCTGTCGACAACCGCAGCAGGGGCACTTTGGTCGAAGAGCTAGGGGCATCTGGTCTGCGTCGTATCCCAGTTTTGTGATGCAAATAAAGGTGCCTGGTACTGCGCAATCGTTCTGTGGCACATTTTTACCATTGTCAAATAATGGGCGTTGTCTGGGACAGAGGTCGGAACATTTGGCCATTCCGTTTGATTTCCAATTTATTTCAATGGGCCGGCCAAACCCCTTTGCTGCAAAGAAATGTTGGACTGCAAATTCACCCGAGGATCGATCCCTGAGTTTAAATCATTCTCGTGAAGGTAAACCACGTTGCCTTGATATTACGTGATGTTGTGCGTGGATGCATCGTGTTTGTGTGCACGTGCTTGCCTCTGAATGGAGTTTCTCAGTTCGGTTGGAATTTTCGGCAAAAATGCAAATCACTAGCTGGGGAATATTGTGCTCAATTTTATCGACCTAAACCTTTTAAAATGTGCTCTTTTAAAAATGCACAGGAACTCGGTGTGTGGGTGTTAATTTTTTTTACTAGAAGTCTAGCATCAAAGTCAAGTTTTCTGGTGATGAAGAACCAACTCCCTTTTTGTCTTCGCTAATAAGTTTTGTACAACAGAGCAGTGCAAATAAATAATTGGCCATTTTAACATTTCACTTCCCTTGAAATCGGAATTACTCGTTACTAATTAAGAGAACCCCCATAGGAACTCAAGATGATAAGTTATTTTAGGCGTTAGAATCAGGTCATAATGGCTCGTACATGAAGGCTTTTTGGTGAAACAGGTTTATCTTCGAATGAGGAGTCTGCTCAAGTCTCAAAACAGTTCACTGGTTCGCACATGCCACCGCATGTACGTACACACACACACAAACCCTCGGTGTAGTGGTAAAGTATGCCTCATAAACGGAAAAATGGAGTACAGCCAAGTCGTGGTCCCTAGGGCTAGACGGGTAGCTGCGATGACATAAAACGTCAATAAAATCAGCTGCAATGCAATATTGCCACTAAACATAGGTACTGCGACCGGGAGCAAAGATTATAGACAGTGTAGGAAAGTTTACGATTGTAGCAGATTCGGCAAATCTCTGAGTAATTGTTGAAGAAATAAAATCTCTAATAAGCAACGCTGCAATATCTCTTTTGATTGATTGTCATACAAAATACTACTCAGCCTTCCTGCACAGTTATTAAGTGCTGCTTTGCTTGCTGGATTTTATTAAATTAGATTGGTTCGAAAGATTTGGAATGGTTAAATGCACATGGCATCTCAGCAAATGTCATAATACTGCAATTCGAATTTAAATCGCTAAGTACGCTTGCATTAAGTGGTAAATGTTGTAAATCTCGGCTTTCCCATGTGTTACTTCCAGCCTTTGACTCCACTTAAATGCGAAATATAATGGGTGTGAAATATTAATAACCATGACAAGTTGCCTGTCCACTCTGCTAATAGAAACCTGGATTCGCCAAGCACGTGATTTACATCAAGGCTGTCATTAAACCAGCGTGATTTAATGGGCCTCTGATTGGTTTAAAGTTGCAACGTGTTCAAAGATCGATTTGACCCTTGTGAGGGTTGCCGTCGTGAGGTTTAAGACAGGGTACCGGGAGCAATTATTAAAGCGCTTACAATGTCCGGTTTTTGTGGTGGCACAAGTAAGTTATATACTGGATTCTTCTCACTATTCTAGACCCGGTTCTCCCCCCACAACAACTGTGTTGTGAAACCTTCGGACATCTCTTTCCCGTCAAAGGGGGACACAGAGAGCCCGAGCCGCACCATGTGACTAAACTTGGGTACGACGCTTGTCTCCTACCGGAAGTTCAGCGTCAGAAGTGCCCATGCTGTGGGCATCGTCAAGTGCCAATTGAATGTTACGCAAGGGAAGATCGCCCATATCTGCCCTGTGGGTATGACCCAAAAAATATAGAACACAAGAAAATTTATGGAAAATACTTCGATAGATTTAATGACGTCTGTCCACAGCATTAGAGAAAAACAGTTTTGAAACAATCTGAGCACGCGTACGTTTGCTCTTTACCTGAGAAGGGATGCCTTCTTCTGTTCAACACACCATTTGTCAATGATTTACTGGACTACTTTCACTGTGAAAAAAATTTGAATAAATTCCTTTGCAATTAGCGTCCATTTGCACTCTTTGGCTCCTTGTATACAAAGCAGCTGCCAAGGAAATCCTTGGGCTTAAGAGTAAATCTACGGAGTGACAGAATTGCAAGACTGTTTTTATCAGCGCCTTAAAAATTGAATTAGAGGCTGATTTTTAAAGCTGTGCAAAGTTTTGAAGGGAAAATTATTTGCCAACTACTGGGCAGCAACATTAATGATTAAAAATTACAAGGCTTTAGCTTCAAACCTTCAACTTTAAAATTATACACCCACGACAATTCTTCAAAATCATGATAAAAATATAGTTCTGCGGCCACGTTTCTAACAATCAAATAAATAAAGGCTCTACTAAAAGGTTAGGTGCAACGGGATTGTCTAGTGTGAATTGAAAAGTATATAGCGACTTTCCTAAATGGGGGTTGATCCTTGACATTCAGTCTTTACTTCGTTTCATTGTGTTGTGAAGCATCGATTAAAACCGAACGGTCTACTCTACACCCACCAAAATTGTTCTTTCAAATAATTATTGCATTTAAATGAAACTTAGTAATAAATCAATAAACTAATTTGCTGTAATTTGAGTTTCGTTGGAATATGTGCTGTAAGTGCCTAACGATTATGCTTCGGTAAAGGAATGGAATCGCCTCTAAAGAAATGCGGAAATCAAAAGTCCACAATGAGCATTCTTGTTAAAAATACAGAGGCGATTGATAAGTAGTAAGTACAAAGCATCATAAACATAACCAACTGCTACGGGATGTGTATATTCAGTGGATCGTTATAAAAGGCAAAGCTGAGGTTTGTGCTGGTAAGTATAGCATAAATTTAAAAAATTTCCGATTTACTGATAAAAGTAAAAATGGGATATTTTTAAGTGTCATATGAGCATAAGTATTAGGTTTACCAGTCTACATTAACTATGATTTAGACCTAATATTATAAGTGAGTCATTAATAAGATATAGGTACTCTTCCACAGAAAGGTTAAAATTGCACATAATTGATGAAATAAAACATTTATATGCAATTCAGTTTCAAAAGTCACGATTAATGTTTACTAATTCATTCTGAAAGCTGCATCTGTGGCTGATGACTTAATTAGTTCAGCAAATGGAGGTGACGCAATGTTTTTCAACAATCATCACAAGCATCACCGAAATTCAATACATTGGCTATTCGAGATGGACGTATGCTGCTCAAATAGGCAGACAAAGGTAAAGCTACTCTGTGCAGCTGTATAACATGTGTAACGTGGAAGCAAGGCTTGGATCGAGGCATAAAGAGAGACTAGACTGGACACCGGTCCAGCATTTCAGCCCTCATGCAGGCGATCCATTATACGTGAACGAAGAAGATGGTAGAGACCCTGTGGTTTTCTGCAGATTATGATTACAGGATAAGAGTAGGGAAAATAGTCACTAAAGGGACACTCGGTTTCCTGTTCGTCCAGCCTGAGAAATGAGTAGGTCTGCAAAAGTGAAAATATACATATAAAGATATCAGGAATGTCGTGTGGCATGACAAGTGGTTAAATATGACAAAAAATCTGAAAACTAAACCACTAACTGCAATTTAAATCGAGATTGCGCAATTATTATTTGATCAAGTACAATAATCACTTTACACATTTTGCTTGTGACTCGTGTTGTGTCAGGTGGAACATTGCAGCGGTTTTTGATAATGGTCAGTCCGGCGTCCCTACGTCGATTCCAACATCCACTCAAGTTTCCATAAATGTCTCAGAAAACTGTGATAGGAATTTATGAAAGAGGAAATCAACGAACATTGGTGCAACATGATGCCAGCGGCTTCTCTTCAAGTCCTGAAGCTATACATTCGTATATCGTTTATATATCGAATCCAACAGTCATCCACTTTTCCAAAAAAATTATTTCACGCAATTGACTTTCGAATTTAGATTACTGTGATGGGAAGTTAGGAAAGAGGGAATCAACGAATACGGCTGCGACTAGATGTTGGCAGCTTTTCCTTAACTTGTGCTGCTGCATTTTCATACACTCTCAAGTAAATGGGGTCATTGCACGTTACGACTGTAAAAAGGGCAGTGATAAAAGCACAAGACATGCCTCCTGGTTAAAAGCAGCGTCAGTTTTCTGGTAAATAAGTGCTTATGCTTCGTGTGGTTGGCTATATTCGACCACGAATGAAGTGACTAACACTAGTGTGCATAAAGCGAAGACTAGTCAAATGTGAATTTCACATGGATGGTTGGTTAATATCTGATGCAACTTGTACGCAGATTTGATTCCCTCATGTTCATAGTTTGAAATCCGTGCATGAAGTGGAGGGAAGTGCATTGAAAGAGTTATAGAAACTGCAAAGCAAAATTGTGGCTATGCACAATCCAGGCCTGAGTGTCATGGCAAATTCACTGGAAGGCCACATTGGTGAGTCACGTTCGTGGTTTGTCTTCCTATGACTGGCCATTTCAAATAAGGTGGTGTATTTCGAAAAATGCCTTCCACTGAGACCATTCTCTCGTGTCATATCCCACTCCTTCGTTGTGTTGTGAATTAAGTGAAAAATAAAAGTTGTGTAATTATGCAGGATCGTGTTAACAATGAAAACATGTGAACAAGGTGGTGAAACGTCATACTAGATGCTGGCTTCCTCAACAGTTGGCAAAAAAGGATTTTGGATTTTGGCTGTAAACACGAGCCTCTGCTCAGTGGACACCAGACAGAGACAGGTCAGAATGTAGTGGGAGCTGTAAAAGAGTCTGAACGTGAGTAGCCCCAGGACGATGTTGTCAGAATCTGTATAATAATTGGCGGAGGGACTACCTGAATGCAGTATATGTCATGTGCTTTCTTGCTAATAATATTTTCTGCGTATTCATTAGGTAATTTTAAAGGACCTGCTGTAAAGCGCAAACGTTTTAGCAGCATATTTTTACTGCAGCAGGTAAGCTGCTTGAAATTTTTGATAAAGGACAAATACAAATTGCTTACCAACTACTGATTTTTACTGCTGAAATCGAAGGTTTGTCGTTAACCGTTATTTATGCATGTAACAATAAACAAAAATCGATATCTAGCAAGGCATAGTTCGAGAGTATATGTAATTGGGTAAATCCTTAAGGTCACATTATGCTAACACTTTTACTTGTTGTTTCTTCTATATCCTACATCAAATTATTAAATGCGGCATAATTGAAATTGGTTATTAAACGTGTGTGTATGTGTCAAATCCGTTTTTTGGTTTATGGAACTTCAATTTGTTAAATCCTTTCGTCAAGTCTAACTTTCATCTTTTAAATTAATTTTAGATATTACTACTTTAATGCAACATTCATTTACTTACCATTACCGCCTTGTCAATGTCACGTTTTTCATTTTAGTGTTTTATCAACATTTTGTGAAGTCTTTTTAATAAATCATAAGGATGTTGCAGTTTTAGTTTGTCATTTTTTTCATGTAGGTTCCTGTTTATTTGTTTGTTGTGACACTACTTAATAAAAACTTATCTCGAACTGTGGAGTAATGCTGGAGTTTGTCTAGCGTAACTCATTAATTTAGAAATTTTCTCGGGTTTAACACAAAAGTAATTTTATGTTATCTATATTAGCAACGTTTTTCTCCGGACAGGATTCTTATGTAAACTTAAAGATTTCCCTATTTGAAATACCTTATCGTTTTACCTGTTTTGTGTACTTGAAGAAACAATTTTCGCCTTTTCGCTATTGTTTGATTGCCTTTGACATGACTGGTGCTGAAGCCAGATACATTTTTCAGTACTCTTAATGAATCATTTGATATGGCGTTGTGAGTATTTTGGCAAGTCTTAAATGTTAGAAATCGAATTTGTCTAATTAGTTGTTTTGAATGGTCTTCCGTTCAACTGTCCCATGTATCCCTAACTAGATTGCCTTCTGCCAAGAATTACCGTTCGAATTTTTTCGTTAATATTAAGGTTAAAGCACATTCATGATTACCATTGAGTACTGTGACACATTCATGACTTGACTAGGCAGTATTCTTCTCATCTATTTTGCCACCATAATGCTGTAAATGAAAGCCTGCACGTTTAGGTACGTCTGAGCCTAAATATGTTTGAAATTGACTTTTTTTGTTTGTGTCAATCTTCTTGTTATGGGATTTATACACAGTTCCAGAAATGTACGCTCTAATTATCCCTTAACTGACCCAACCGCGTCGACTTTAAGTTTTTGTTTTTTGTCCAAACTAAGCTTATTTAACAAGTTGTTTGTTGTTGGATTTCATATAATCAAATTCCTCAGCAGGCTGTCTCTCCCGAGGCAGAGCTGTGATCTTTACCACGTAACAAAAGTACCAAGTTAAGCATCTTTTACCGTAGATTATGAACGCCGATGTGCTTAAGCAAATTCAGCCTACCGACAAAGTGGTTGTGATCTGGGGTACCTCTGCCTCCCAGACTGCTCCCTCGAATGCCGATATGCAGTCTCTGCTCGAAAGTCTGAAGTCTACCGTTACTGGTGGTAGCGTTCAACTGGAAAATTTCGACATCCTAACAAATAGCTCGGCACCCCTAAACGCCGACATCATTTTAAGTGGGTGGCCGGCCCCCTTCCCTTTTGGCAAACACGATTTTACATATTTTTCTCAATTGGTTGTCAAGATGCCAGCTGGCGGGCGATTGATTGCTAGGGAAGTGTTCGAAGGAGACTTGGCCAAAGCCGTGGAAAGAATTCGGAAGGCTGCTGTTCTTGGTGGCCTAATCAATATCAAATTTGTGGGTTACCTTGCATTTGTATTTTTGTTAATTTTATTACCTTACCCTATTTGGTAATAAAAAACTGTAAGTTACCGAAATTTCACATAAGTCTTACGACTTATGGCACGTGATTTTCACCGGTAGCAATAACTCTGCCATCTGTCTATAATTACAATTGGTTTGTACCGTTGTAAGATTGTTATGCTTTTAATTATCACACCAGACCGCTCATCGAAATCGATATTTGTAAGCTTTGATCTCGTGTAAACTATTTAGGTTCTGTAAGTAAAATACAATGTTGGCTTTATCATGAATGGCGCGCAATATTCTTCTTTGCATGTTTCCACATTTAAAAACGAAGCATTCGAATATAAAGGCAACCTGAGCCATCATTAGAAATTCATAAAATCTAGTGCAATTATTTCCAAATAGCAGCAAAGCTCTCCCCAGATTATCACCACACCTATCGCAGTCCGTTCCAGTACCTTTAACTGATGTTTGTCAGAATTTCAAGGCATCTTATTTCGTCAATATCAGTAAATTCAATCCAAAGCAATGATCATTTGAAACTAGGGCGGTACCACCATGGAAGATCTCCGTCTTGTGTCATACACTTGCTCACTTGTATAATGCTTCCAAGGAAGTAATTTTGTCACTTCAGATTGAATCAGAAAGTGGAATTATCTGCTTGAACGCCTCGACGCCCTCCACTTACCAGCTAGGAACTGACACCAAGCTTCCTTGGGCTTCTGAAATGGTTTCCGATGATGTATGGAAGGCCGTAGAATCAGAAGAAGGAGGAGGCAAACTAATCAACACCGAGGAACTGTTAACTGCAGCTGACCTCCAGAAGCCTGCAACTGCGCCCTGTGGAGAGCCCACTAATGACAGTAGTAGGAAGAAACGAGCCTGCAAAAACTGTACCTGTGGACTCGCTAAACTTGAGGCCGAGGAGGCTGCTAGAGATGCAGAAAAATCCGACACAGCAGCTGTCAAATCAGCCTGTGGTAACGTGAGTAATCTGTGCTATCAATCTACTCACTAATGGCCATCAATACTGAGTTTGAGATGTGCAATTCTCAAACTCCCGGCCAGAGTATTTGCTCCACGAACACAATTTAAGGGTCTCTTTTACATTGTCATACTTTTAGGCTATCACTTAACTACACAATAATGCACGGCTGTCTTTTTCATAGTCTATGAATTTAAGTGCAAGGAATGCGTAAAGTACAGCCAACCTAGTACAACGCTGTTCTACTTCCTTACGTATCGTAGTAATGCTTTGTGGAATTGCAATGCGACATTATTTTTCATTTTTAGTGCTACCTTGGAGACGCTTTCCGTTGTTCGTCTTGTCCTTACAAAGGATTGCCACCCTTCAAGCCGGGAGAACAAGTCGTCATTCCTAATGACTTGCTCTCTGCAGACATGTAATTGGCCACTTCACCAGTTGCTCTCACAACTTCGCTCGACACTTCGCACCCTAGTGTATATTCTGCACATTTGTCACCAAATTCATTCCATGTCGTTGAATACTATGCTGGCCTGAGAATCTCCTATCTGTTTCTACATTTTAGCGATACTCAATTGATTTGGGCTCACTGGTAGTCTTGTCGCGGCACGATACAACAAGAAGCACCCAGAGAAGGCACGGCATGAGGGAGTTAACCGTTTACTGACTGTCTCAACGCGGATGTGTTGTGCGTGCGTGCGCTCGCAGTAGTGCATGCCTCAAATAGTTATTGAGCAATAGCGTGGGTGAACTAAGTGACGCACGAATAATTAAATGTTCGAAATGGTTCAACAGATTGGCGGGGGGGGGGAAATGAAGCGTGAATCCAGATGGTCCTCCATGGCAGTATGTCGCGGACTACATTAGGCAGATTAACGGACGTGAATCGACGCAATCCACAGTAGTCATAAATTTGAACGCAGTCCCGTTGTAAAACCAACCCCCAGAAATGATTATTTCTGCTATTAGTGCCACAGTTACAGGCTTTTGACTCCTGGTTGAAGCTGATTCCCCGCTTGCCGTGTGCATTACAAACATTGACCGAAGCTCTCGAGTTGATGGTATCTTGACCCCTGTTTTTATCAGTCAACCACATATTAAAATGTGTTATAAACCGCGTCGCTTGAAAGCTGTTACAATACTGAAAGGCATTATTCGTAGTAGCACTAGCTAGATTTCTGTCATCGGAACCCCGATTGAAAGGAATAACTTTGGAATCCTCGCGAGTTTGTATGAACGAGAGTTAGGGAGCGAGGCTAATTGTTTTGGGGGCGCATGAACGTGGTTGTCCTCTGAATTACGCCCTACTGAAGACGGTGGCTTCTGAGTTTGATGACAAAGTATCGGAGTCGATTGGTGATTTCCTAACCCATAGTCCTCGAATAAAGACGGTAACCATCTGATTTCTAAAATATGCCGAGTTCGAGGTTCTATAGTTTCTGGCAGTGTAATTACAAGCCCTGACCGTTGCATGTTGACCTGATGTGTAACGCTCTAATTTCTGATCAAACAGAAGGATACGTGCTCAGTATCACGCGTTACTTCATGCCTGCCGCTGATGCACTCGTAGGCCCGTTTCGCAGGTTAGTGCGGTCGGAAAGCATGCAATGTAACCCGTTTTGCACATATTTTAGTCGACAATCTGATTCATCGACGATGGACCAGACTAACAGTGTCAATGAATAGATGACAATGATTCATTTGCTTGTATTTTAGTAGAAATAAACAAATGGTTTGGCCCAGTTCGGCTACCCAAGGAAACACTGTGGTCGCGTGGTAGGGCATTTTCTCTGAGGTCTTGCTGTTTCGATCACCGTGTGGAGAGGGTCGTGAGTTAACCTCTACCAAGACATTTCGACGACAAATACCCAGTCAGTAGATCCCGTTCGACATCTTTATATCTTCCTGTCACGGTGACCTTAATCCCTTACACAAACTCTCGTCACCGTTTTCATCTACAGTGGCCCCACTTCATCAACTTCCATGCGTTTGTGTACCTATAGACAAGTGCAATAAACGGGTGGGTCGCCTTCACCTATGGTACTGGTCCTCATTCCCCCCAGGGTACTTCATGTCGTATCGTGCCACGAAAACCAGCTAGGGGCCACGGTAAGGTCGTAACAAGGCCCCATATTTGTCCACACTTGGTGAGGTATTGTCTTGTACAGACTGGGGAATCACGACATCGGTGCCACCCATTGAAAGGGCACTGAAACAACCATAATACACCTCAGCCCAAGTGAAACTAATCAGAACTTCGTAACCGTTTCAGGGCTCTGACATGTTATCCCAATCACATCAGATAAACAACTAACTGAAGTTCAACAGAATAAAAGCTTACTTATCTGTTAAAAAAGGTGATACAAGTTATCTGACACGTCCAATGCGATGTAAAAAAGATTTGTGCAGATCAGCTCTCGTCAGTATTTGTCGGAGAAGGTTGGCGTGAAATAGGAGTTTGGTGCACACGTCGATCTCGGGGTTGAGGAGGCAGCTTCTGTCGATTACTACCCGATGGAGGAAGTGGATGGGGCACCTCGTTGTCCCTTCCCCGAGGAATAAGACGACGTGGAAGCGCAAAACCCTCTCCACCCGCGACACTGTCCACCGTTGACAAACTGCTCATCGAGTTTGATTGGCGAAGTGCAACGCCTGTGGAGGGACCCCGGGTGGTCGTCTCCCCACTGTACCGAGTGTAGAAGCCGTTGAAGTCCAACCTAAAATAAACAGAGAATAACGAAGGCATTGGGCGGCAGGATGAAGGTTTAGTTGAGCCAAGGGTTTGTCCAGTACTTAATTAAATGCGTACATCATTCCCAAATAGGTTAAATGGGAGCAATAAGCAACAGTCCATCTCCATAGCAGCCAAGTGTTAAAGACCAATAACATGGCTAAATAGAGGCTAATATATGCTAGGGAAAGAGTAATTCATAAAAGACGGTGAAATACATCAGACTTAGTACATATTTACAATCATCGACCAGTTTGTAGACAGTTGCTTTGTCGGGTCTGAAATGTTAACAAATCTGTCTTTCATCGCTCGCGCAACCTGCAAAACGGAACCACCGAAATACACTTTGGCCCACTTTCGCATTGGCACTCGTGTGTTCGGTTTGTCAGCCTCTTCTGATGGGCGTGTCGGCGTTTTGTTTGAGGCCTTCTACCCCACCGGAGTTAAAATTGCGAACGTTATATCGTGTTTTTACAAGCGTGGCAGAGGGTTTACCTAGCAGCGAGACTAAGGAGCTTGTCTCTTTCACGATCAGCTGGCCGACGGATCTTAAGGAGCAATTCAACAATTAGACTGTTGAACTTCAAGCCGAAATCTTCAACTGCAATGGCAAAACGTTCACTCGAGCCGACACTGTTCAGGTCCGATGCAGCAACCTAAAAGATTTAAAAATCTGTTGTCAACTCAGGAATCAAATAGCTAAGCATAGACAAGAAGTATCACTTGTGTTACTTCTAAACCATATCGCCAAAGATGGGAGCATCAGACATAAAAAAATTGCACGTTTCACCACACTGGGATGGCCGCGAGTCCGCTCCTCAGCTGGTTGGTATGCACGGTAACGTGTCAGGAGAACGGCTCTCAAGTGTGCATCGCAAACGAGCACCTGTCAGTTTAACATTGACTTCTGGTGCGTGCATCAAAACCGTGAGATGGGATTCTTTGACCACGGGCTTTCCGTGAACCCTGCTGCGTGAAAAATGCACCAACTATGCTTTATTGGCTAAGGAGCACACCGTGAAATAATACGCGCTTGTCTGACAACACAGTGGATACCCCTGCCACAGGAAATGACATGAAAATGATAGATTCCACTTTTCTCCACACCCGACTGGGTACTTAGACGGGCAGCAATCGAAATATGGTGGAGTAATAAGTTGGCAAACGACCCTCCATTTACCCATGACTTAGGTATTAGCAAAGATTTTGAGTTGTGAGGAGATAAAAGTGCTCACCCGTCTTCTCACGTCAAAGGTTGACCCGGTTAAGGAAGAACCAGTTTCTCCACGAAAAAGACTGGCTGTTCCACCTTCACTACTAGTCAAGGAGACATGTCGTTTCTTGCCTCGGATCAACGTGGGACCAATGCTGCCCAGGGAAGAGGAGGGCGAGACGCCGCGTTTGGCGGCGCTGGCCGAGAGTTGTATTGAGGCGGCACTGCTCATGGGGAAGCTTTCGAGCGTGTCGTCCAGACTTGCATCGGCGAGACGGTTTAGACAATTGGCGAATTGGATGCAGACGGCGTTGAGTTTGTCCACAAGGGCGAGCAAGTCGGGCGAAGTGAGGAGACAGTCGTCCATGCAAATTTCAAGGCATCGTTCATGAGCCTCCAGAACCTCATCCAAATTATCAGCCTAAATGGTGAGCCAGAGGTTTGCTAGGATACAACCAAAACGTTGGCTAAGTGTTCAGTACTACACAATTTCTCCTTAAACCTTATAAGCATTACTTTTGAAACAATAAAAAAAAGTGAATGACATGAAGGAGCAAGAAATAGTCCCTTTAACATGCAAATATCATTGCAAGCGAAATAATTACTACTAAGGAACTACTGGTATTTCCAATACTCAATTATTCCGCGTGCACATGACATGTTTTCCTAAAGTCTTTCATGTCATTAATTATTTAAAAATTTTTTTAAAGACTGATTGCAACGACGGGTAAACCAAATAGAAAAAAGCAGTAGCGGTACATAGGCGATTGTCACGGCTCAAACTTAAAACGAACTAATGTTCGAATTAATTGGGCATTAGTAGGTTTACCAACCTCCATAATGAATCCATAAGAATGCATAAGAGCTTATCACATTTCCACCTGCCGTTTTGTGAAAAGTACTTTTAGCAATGAAATAGAACTCTCGGTTGTTCAAATTGCTGTGGCCATTGACTTAACTGATCCACAGCGAAATTTTGTTTTGCGTTTGTCGTTTAGTGATAAAAAAGCGCATATTCAGAAGAAATTAAACGTGGACATTCAGGCTGATCACACACTTGCCTTGTCTAGGAAGTGGAAGAAATTTTGCCAGTTGGGTTCGATCACCTCAAAGGTCATATAGTACTGGAGATTTTGAATGTAAGTGAGCATCCGCTGGCCGAGAATAAAGGCGTTGTTAAAGGCGAGAGCCGCCGCGGTGTTCGCGCGACGAGCCGCCTTTCGCATCGCCCACGACCTAAAACACCGGGAAGCCGCCAAGATGAGCAAGGCGATGTGACTTGTACAACTAAACAAGGCTGTTTTGCCATAATTGCAACACCAGTGGCGGTAGTAGGTTAACCAATAAGTCAGCCAACCTGTTTTGATCGCCTTGGAAGTCCCGAAGTAAAACTGTTAAAAAGATTTAAAATTGCAAAACAAATCAGAGCTCGACGACTTACGAGGAGAGATGGCGTTCAACATGGCGGCAGTAAAACAGATGGCGGAAGAGCATTTGGTAGCGGTCGATCACGGGCCGATTTATTACCAGAGCCGTCGGCCACTCAACTTTGTAGTCAAGAGAAAAGGCCTCTAACGTGCTTGGATCCATGTCGATTATAGTGTCGACTACAATTTGGGGATAATAGAAATAGTTTAGGAGATTGGCGTGATTTGAAAACGTCTATAATTGACCTCTGCTGTTAGAAAGATGTGCTATTTTCCTAACAGACTGCGAATCCACACCAACGTGGAAACATCGGTCTTTCTCAAGTAATGTTGCTGGAACGGCGTGCAGCATTCTTGAAAATCAATTAACCTGAAGACGTCACTTCGCCCAAGAGGAGTCACGAGATAAGGGTTGCTACCTTTTCTACGGATTTCATTTACACGAAATGACGTGATGAATGAACCCACCTTTAAGGTAAATCGAATTATGCTTGATTAACCAACATGCAACAATGCAACGAAAGGCTTAACGTGCTCGAGGTCATGTACGAAAGGAAAGAAGGTAGTGTGTCAACTTGACACATTGTTCCTGAATCTAATAACCCTATCAAAGTATACGGAAGTGTCACATGAAGAGAAACCGAAGCACCATTAAACATACCAAAATTGCCACCGGCAGCGACATGAAGTGTCAGAATTTGTGTTATCAAATCACAGTTCGTGCTTGCCACCCTAAAATGAAAAAGCGAAGAGGTTTCGACTACTAAATGGATGTTTTGAAAACATGCATCAATCATCATGATTTACTAGGAATGAAGCCGGAAATTTGAAAGCAAAAGTGAGTGCATATGTGATAAACCGTCAACCTAAGAAACAGTTACGTCTAGAGTCGTAAATACGCCGTTACTGGCGAACCCGAGAGACTGGTACTCCGATGACTTGCCTTCTACCTTAGACAGAAGCAGCGAAACGCACCAGGAGCAAAGGTGACTTTACGTGATGCGAACGTTCTTGCAGATAAGGCGTGTTGTTCGACTAACTAGCTGGTGATCACGGTCTCGCTTCGACGGTGGTATTTTTAGTAAAATTCACGTGAATTTAATCAAACCTGGACGGAGACTAAGCGAGCAAAGTCAATGCCTGAGGTATTAATAGAACTTAATATAAGCCTTGATGCTACATCAGGCACGATATGGATTTCCACAAAAGGATAAACCTAAGAATAAGGCTAAAAGTTGCGTTAATTATAAATCCTCACTTCAAGTTTTCTTTGTAAGGGTCAGAATCAGCTGAACTAGTTCGCAGCGCCCATTCAAGAAGCGAATTGAGCCCACTGATTGATACCTCTAAAAGGAAGACATGCAAAAGTAGAAATTATGATTACATAGCGCACATATGCATCTGTGTATAAAGAACAGTTAATTTACGGGATATTGGTTTCTTCAGTTCACTGGCTGCTGTATCCATGAAATGGACAATAAAGTCTCCCTGATCAACCAAAAAATACCGTTTCATCGATCTAAAATGGCAGGATCAAGTTTTATAACAAAAAGCCAAACATAACAAAGATGTATTATTATCATAATTTCTAGGAGTGTATTAAGAGACTTGCTGAGACTAAAAACGGAAAGCGACATCGAGTTTTACAACGAACCAATTACGAGGCTTTCGGTCAAAGTAAAAGAAGCAGGTTGAACCGGAGCAAAAAAGGATGGGTAAGCGTGCGATTCCAACAAGGATTAGTGTATTATAAACAGAATTTCCTATCCATGAATTCACTTTGGAAGTTGTACCTTAGACGAAAACATTAGCCCTTAAATCCCGAGTTCTTGGAGTTCATGCGGTACACCAACAAAAACTATTTCTTACTGCAATCCCACAATGTACCAATCCTTAAAGGAAGTACACTACTTAAATAAGAAGATGCGAAAAAAGTTAGTAGAGCAGATAGACTTACTTTAGAATACCCTTGAGATCTTTCTGTTTGAGAATGAAGTCCAACAGAGTCCGGCTAGCAAACGCATGAGCTCGATCAATTTGACTTAAAAAATCGCTTTCCGTTTCACTAAAAACAATGACTTCCGGTTCGGCAAGCTTTAGAGAACTATCTGCATCCAAATTAAAAGAAAGGCGTGATAATGCATCACATTGACGGCAGCATCATGCTTTAGAAAAAAACTGGACGGCTACAGAAACCACGATGTAAATACAAAATTAACAATCGTGCTCAATCGTGGTAAAAACAGACTGGCATAATTTTTTCTAAGGTGAATAGTCCAAAGCGAAGGAAAAGCCCACACTTAAAATGAATACAATTTAACATGGGAGGTTATGCAGAACGTTGTGAATACTGATTAAGAGGACAATCTGGACAGGGTGAAAGTGACGAAGCTTATTTTTCAAACTTTTCACCTCCGACAGCTCCAGTTATTAGCCCTCTATGGCTTCAAATCAAAACGACTAGTAGTGCATGGAATTACACAACCTCCTTTACTGCTCGCAAAACCGACCGACTAAGAAGTCATTAATTCAGTAATCGAATTGGAAATGGCAACACAAATTCGTCATGTTTTCAGACGCCTGCGTGTTATTTGTCCTCGTCGGTTTTTCTAAATGGCCAATCATTGATTGAGAAACATCATTTAGTTCGTGAGAGCATGACTTAAAGAGTAAAACACGAGTCATTTTGCAGAAATTTGCACAAAATTTAAAAGGACATGGCCATTAGTAACCTTTGAGACTGCCCAAAAAATTGCGCACAACAGCAGCAGAACTAGGAATAACAAAAACAATAAACTGGAATGCCACTGAATAAATTTAGGAGCTCAAAGAGGACGGCTAACATACATGGGACTACCCATTCATCAATTTACACGATTCAGCAACACAATTGGAATAGAAGGTCACTTTGGAATTTGCAAATGATTAAGAGTAAAACACAAGTGTTCGGTGATCCAGTTGAAAGTGTCCATTCTACTAGTTAAATTCAGTAAAGTAGCGGAGCGATCCTTACACTTGCAGAATGTAATGAAGCTATGGGATCAGTGTTTTTTAAAAACACAACCAAAAGCGAAAGTTAGGCGTGGAATGAGATCGAAGAGTTGTTGACAATTAGTGGAGAGGCTCAGACTAAGAGACTAGATTAGGATCTTAGCATAAAAGTAGATTGCCGTAAAGCGAATGTAGGCACACATAGTCGTAGGTTTGTCCTAGGCCACAAAATTGACTGGCGAGGCTCGACCGCAGAAAACAACCATTTCAAGTTAGATGAATGAAAGTGTATTCGTAGCACAGCTACGAAAGTGTATTAATGATGTCCGAACTGTCACTTCGAGATCCCCCAAACGTGGTAGATAACGAGTTACCAACGTGAATCCAGCGATCATGGTAAAACATGCTTTCGAATAACCGGATTCACTTACTAAAACCTGCCTTACGAGATTTAAATCATGTTTGGTATGAAGGCTTTCAAAAGGTGAAACGGTTATTTTGCGCAACCGATTCAACGCAGTGCTTCGATTGCACTTAAAAGGTCGCCTTTATAATTGACATTTCAAAACTCGGTCGATCAGGGTTGCACTAACACATTACAGGGTCTCGGGACCCGTTAACGATACACACATCCGACATAATTTCACTCACCACATTGTTGCACCACATTAAGATACTTCCCCGTCGACAAAATCTTTTCGGCATGAGATTCCAAAAAACCAGGCAGCTGGGTCCACACTATAGAATAGCTCCGCTCCCAATAGTAGGCCGAGTTTATATAATCCCAAGCAGTGTCATTTTCTGTTTGGTGGTTTGGCGTAGGCACAGACGAGGGTTTTACGATAAAGAACTCTCCTCTTTCGGCGTCATCTGAGCGAAGAACGCCCCTATAAATCCATCGACTCAAGGACTCAAAAAAGGGTTCACAAGCAGACCGCATCAGGTACACCAGACAGTCATGTACTTGGCTCATAACAGAGGACTGACTGCGGAGGCTGTCGTAGAGAAGAGACAATGTGGCACCTCCCACGCAGCCACCTGTGTTGATGTTTGTCGCTATTTGGGCAAGTTGACTAAAAAGGTAGCCAGTCTCCTAGGGCAAAACATGGAAAAACAAAGTTACTAAAACCAATCGGTTGATAAGACATATGCGTCCTTCATACCGGGACCTGATGGGTCAAAAGAGATAACGTGCTAAAATTACTGGACACTGGGAAGTGTCCAATACGGCCACACTTTTCGGAACTGCTATTTCTTGTACAGTCTCAACGATGGCAAAGAAATTAACACAGTCTATTTGTAAATTAAGTCAAATCTACCTTCAGAAGGAGTAAAAGCCGTGAAATCCCCAACTGGTTGGAGCGATATTGGACCTCCAACTGACACAAGAGTTTCCAGTACTCCTGAAGAAATTGCTCCATTGCCTCACATAGTGCCTGATTCACACGACCATATTCGTACCGCGACTTCTCTACAATTAAAAATGTTCAGTCATCGGGGCTACGATTTGGGAGCCAATATTATGCAACTACATGCAGCAATTTGGATTTACATGGTACTTAAGCTAACGAAGGGTGCATTTCGACCTTTGAATTTTTAGAGATAAACACTTGTTCGATTAATTGCACACTTATTAAAGGGAAATTCAAATATATGTGCAGACTAAGTGACTTTTTAAGTGTCTCTATAATCCTACCGATTAAACTCAGACGCCTATGCGAATAACCTGCACTGATTCAATGAACACATTTGCAGTTGAAAAGCTAACGTCTTGTTTGTATTAATTACCGGCCAGTGAAGCATTCCCATACACTTAATCGTAAACAGCATCTCATGACCCGAAAGCAACATAAATGCAGCAAATGAAGCGAACATAAGAAAAAAGGAACAATGAAGAAGACAACCCGAGTACGTAAGCGAAAACGGATATGTAGTAATCGCTTATCTTTATGGAAAGAAATCGGAACTTAGGGATTTTCCAAAACGAATCGTACCTTCAATAAAGCGGACAATGAGCGAGTAATGCGAAATCATGGGGACAATCCTGTTCACGGTATCTACGAGGGATGGATCTGAAATAAAAAGAAGTAATGGGTTTCCGAGGAAAAAGTGCAGAGGAAAAACCATGCAAGTTAGTCTTACGCATCTTTTCGTCTACTGCGAAATTCCGAACCGCGTGCGGATCTGATATGTTAAGGGCTTTGATGTAGACTCCATCAATACCCTAAGTAGAGACTGACGTAATACAACGCAAAATAGGAAATAGGGTCAGTGAAGGGAAAAACATACCTGTAAACAAGCGAGAACATCTTGTACAATGAGCTTTTCTTGAGCATTTAAAGGTAAGGTTTCCAGTGGGAGGACTGACGGTATCTTGTAGCATAAAGAAAAATGGTAATGACTAAATGGCGAACAAGAGGTTAGTAACACCCCGACCACAACTTCACGAAATGCAAAAAGGAAACGAATCTAGGGCAACCAATCGAACTAAGATTAGGCCTAATGCTTGGATGCAGACCATCAGATATACAAGCGCAAAAGCGGGTGTGCAAGTGACCAGGTAAACACCCTTGCCGATCACAGTAACACTTCAAGCTGACCGCATTGAGTAAGGAAATGCGTGCGACTCTATTAAATATAACATGTATTTGTGTTAAGCGTACCTTGCCTGTCAAAAGTTTGTCTGGAAGGAAATCCATCGAAAGGTAAAACGCCTCATACATCCACTGTGGGAAAAGCCTCGATGGCTTTCGACGCTTTGACTTGGAATCTTTGGATTTCGCTGTGGATGTAGGTACATCAGTGGCGTCGGAAGTTGCGAAGGAGGCATAATAATGGGGCAGTTGGTTAGAATCCCCAAGTTGTTGCGAACCATGATGTAAGTGCTGAGTATTTTCATCAACCATGAGGTTACTGCCTGTCAGTTCAGCGGCACGCAATCCGCCGGTGGTGACATTTGAATTGCTATCTTGAATCCGCATCTGCAACTCAGTGACCGACTGCTTTGACAAAAACGTGTACAGAAAGGCGAGAACAGCATTAAATAATAAAGAAACAAATACGTAAAAAGTTGAAGTTAAAAAATATTGACAAACCTCAAAATCATGCAAGTCAGAAATCTCACGGTGTCCTTCATGAGATTTACTGATAATCTTAAGTAACTCTGGATCACGTTTTATTTTCCCAAGCAGATAAACCAGTGGGTCTAGTTCTCGTATGCTACATGTCTGATGGAATAATGTGGATGATGTTACTTTCGCAATTTAAGTTCATTATACTTCGCTATAAATGCTTTCCCTTCGGGATTGCTGTCACAGATAATTTTTTTTGAGTGGTCAACGTTGATCTAGGGTAAATTTTTAGAAAATTAAATCACAAAACCTGTGAGCTTAAGAGTGGATTAATTGTTTTTTCTAATTGTTCAGCGTAGGCATTGACTAGTGCGCGATCAATGGGCCGGCCACTACAAATGAAAGCCAACGAAGAAGACCTACTAAATTGCCTGCAAAATTTTATTTGTGTCATGAAGAATGGCACTTCTCCTATCATCCATTACAGAAATACTACCTTCAATTAGCTTAGGATTCTAATTCACCGCCAAACTTTAACAAATTTATTCGTTAAAAACATGCAAGGCAATCATAGGATTAAGTGAAACTTTTATTTCATATGTTATGTTGAATAACTTGAAAATGTGTACCTATTAGGGTAAAAGGTTGACATGATTATTAAAAAGGTCATAATGTCCAAAATGTATAGTTCAAAAAAAAACAGGAAAAGTGGCCACTAAACAATTCATACATTAATTTCACATTTAAGAATATGAATTTTATCTTGATTGGTTAGGAACAAAGTGTCTTTGCACATATGCGTGTGAACATATTGCGTTAGACATCAAAATTAAATCATAGAATTTAAGCATAAACGCACATAAAATGTGGGATAACATTTGAGAATATCATGACAGACAAGGCATTTGCCAGCCCGTAAAATGCATAAGCTAAGTCCAGTATTTGCAACTACTTCACAAGAATTAGGCACTAAAAATATTGTTACCAAATACGTTATACATTAATTAATAACGCTTTGGAATACGACTCAATTGGGCAATCTGGAGACAAATATCATCAATATTATAGCGCCGCTAAGCTACGCAAGTGTTTAGTTTGCAAGAGTATGTGTTTTTAAATAAGCCACGTAATCAAAACCAAACGTTGAAAAGCACAATTTCTGTTTCGTGAGAATACATCACGTCGGTGTTAAAAGATATAGTCCAGAAAATTACCATGTTAAAAGAATACGCAAAAAACGTAAAAGACATGGTTTGCAATTACATGTTATTTACAAGCAAAAAAGTAATTTATCCTGTTTTGCTTACTATGTTTCAAACATTACATGAAAGTAAAAAAGTCGCATATGTTATAAAAACGGCAGTGTTATTAAAAAAACTTACAATTTTAGCCAAAAAAATTGAACATAAATTATGTTCAATAAAGTCTGGTAAGCGCGAAAAGTTCGCGTTTAATCAATTGCAAGTTATTCTACTCTTTGTTTAAGCCCGCCGTCACATCACTCGCGTGTGATTTAAGGTAGGATCATGTTTTTTCTGCTGACAATGATCTAATAATTAGATGGTTCATTACACTAGGTTTGTGCAGGTTGGAAGAGTCGTATTTATTACGCACGGCCCCTTCGAAAAGAAAATAGCTGTGATTGTGGATATTATTGACCAGAATCGAGTTCTTATTGACGGGCCATGCTCTGGTGTTCCTCGTCGCCCCATCAATATTAAAAGGTTACATTTAACCAAAATTGTGATGAAACTCCCTCACAAATGTGGGACTCATGGTGTAGCAGATCTCTGGCATCGTCAGAAGGTTGACAGGCAATGGAACAAAACGAAGTGGGCCCGCAAACTTGAGAAAAAAAGAATTCGTGCAAGCCTAAATGATTTTCAAAGGTTCCAAGTAATGGTTGCCCGCAAAAAGGTAGGTTTTTTATTAACATTGTCTGTGATGAATCGAAGAGCCGTCTGTCTCATGGTGATATCTTGTTTTCTGATCTACCCATTTCTGCTACTTAAGTGGTCTTATCGTATTTTAGCAAAACCGTGTAATCAGCGGATTCCGAATGCGGAAATCAACTCTGGGAACTTTGGCGAAAATGCGACCAAAGAAGGCCTCAAATTGATTGTATTAATAAAGCATTTGTTACGTAGGATTTGCACTCGTTTGTACTTTCATCGCTTTGCGCCGTTGGGAATGTCTGCTTCCAGGCCGTTTTCAAACGAATCCTGTTAATGAACATTCCAAAATTGAACCTGCGCAAACACACTTCATTGCGCAGGAACACTTCGTTATTTTGGTCGCAGCACTCTGCAATAGGTAATGTTAATCTTGACCTACTGGTTCTGAAGTTTGTCGTGAATTTCCGCTACAAATTTTCTGATTCGGGTCGTGGTGTAGGCTCCCATACCAGTTCCTAAGTTGGTTGTCGAGGCTGTTCTACCGTGTCTTGTGTGTAATCGAGTGTTAGTAATTCGAGTCCAAATTTATGCCCTGGGTGATTGCCCTGCTATTCGATTGCGACGATTGACTAGCGAACCCCAGATTTCTTAGCCGTTACACTATGCCGAAGAAAAATAGTTAAAGTCGGCGGTGGTTGGAGACTGTTATTTGTTAATCACATAAAGGAGTGAGTCAAACATTTGGACATGCGTTTTGTGAATTATTTTACGAAAAGGAACTGAAATATGTGTTTGTGCAGTTTTGGCGTGGAGAATATGTAGAAAGCTGGGTTCATAGCACGCTGTCGTATTCTGTGCTTTCGCGTGACATCCAGTCTTCGATTTCATCAACGGTGCGTGGAACGTCCGACAGTACTTCACAACCACTGTCCGTTATCAACACATCCTCTTCAATTCGGACCTAGATAAAGGAATAATTGAGACAATTCGGCTTCTTGCTATTATAGGCAATAAGGATGCAATAACTTACTCCGCCAAAATCTGCAAATCTTTCGAGGGCCTCAGTGACTAGGAATTTCTTGAGGTGTGGTGAGGCCTTCGCCTGATCAATCAGACGCTTTATAAAATAACAGCCAGGCTCCACAGTTAGCACCATATTAGGCATCAGATTCCTCGCTGTTCGCAGGTTTCTGAGACCAGGTTCGGCCGACCTTGGAGGTGCACCCTTAAAGATGGATTGTTAAAACAGCGTGGGATTAGTTTCATCTGTCGACGCGTCATTTAACTTTATTCCTAGCATATACGCCCCCTGACGTGGCTGTGGTCGTGGGATGCAGCTTTGGCTTTGATAGGTATATGCCTTCAATAAGTTATCAGCGAGATGTTTCATCGAAAAGAGTGGTATGTGTCTAGATTTTAAAAACTGTGGAATATTTCTCATCAATTTGCGGAAATATTTGGGCAAGGGCTAAGAATCCAATTTGAGATTAGATGGTGGGATACCTTGGTATATCCGCCGACATCATGAACGTCACATCCCATGAGGTGACCCAGTCCGTGAGGCATAAAAGTGGCGCCGAGGCGGGCCAGCATCATCTCGTCCACGTCACCTTGCAATAGACCGCCTGCCAACATTCGCTCCAGTATCGTCTTTTCGGCCAATTTGTGCATTTCCAGCCAGCTCACGCCAGGGCCCAGGCAGCTAGTCACAGCCCTTAATGGAGTCAAAGGAATTAAACTGCAAATTAAGATACTATGGTCTTTATAGTCGAGTAATATGTTCACTAACGTGACTGCTGAGAGAACAGCGTTGTAGATTAGGCGTTGGTCGGCGGTAAATTTACCATTTACAGGGAAGGAGCACGTGATGTCTGAGCAGTAACAGTAATATTCTCCACCCATATCCAAGAGACACATATCTCCGTCTTGGATCAAATGATCGTTTGGGGCACCGGCGTGTCCATAGTGGAGTACAGCACAATCGCAGCCTCTGAAGAACCAAAAGTGGCGGATATTTTGAAATACGAGTAGATTCAGGGCAACGTATGACAAATGGGCGAGCTAGTTACCGAAGAAATGCTACGAATCGAAAGACACATCGGAGTGTGAACCTTATCGCTCCTTAAGATATCGGGAACATGGGCAAATGCTATGGTTATCAACGTTAGATTACCACTACGATCAAATGTGTCATGAATCCCAAACAGTTCCTAAAGGCCTTGACGCCTAGTGGCTCAAGCGGTGTAGCTATTGTATTTTCCAGCGTGTGAATTCAGTGATGACACTGGAAGGCGGTGTTGTCAACACCCCGTTCTTACTGGTGTGTCCGATAATTTTTGATACGAAACAAGTAAACAAGGCTCTTTAACGCACGTCGCAGCAATACAAGTGTAGGCGACGTGTCGCATGCCGCCATAGTAGTAACAGTAGTGGCGGAATATGCTCTCTGCTTGGAATTGAAACATTCCTGGCTTTATTTTTCGCATGAGATGCCGATGTGCCGCCGAACTGATCTTCACAGCGTAGCGAATTACCTCAAGTTCTAGAGGGCTCTTCGTAAGACGACTACAATTCACAAAAAATATTTACGCCACACCAGTGCCGACGAAAGTAACACCAGATTTTAATGAAACTTAACGACCGAGAACCGTGGAAATTAAGGTCTTCTCTCTTGTGTCTCTTTTCAATTATCAGCCTTTTTCACTATCTGCAAATTACCCAATTCCTGGTCCACATTTAAAGCGCACATCATTTGTAACGTTCAGATGGTGCGCAAATAAATACATTCGTCCAATGGCAGACTCTGTTTGTGCACACAAGAGGTCTCTCAAATCGGCGAGGGAAACCCAAATGAACTTGTGCTGATTTTCAAATGATTTTGTTACAGTTGAAAGACACGGAGCAACCACGTGTGAACGTTGTGGGCTGAACCTCACAAGACTTAAGTCCCGAGGCAATTTGTATTTTGCACTGTGAATAAAAGCCAAGGGAAAAATAAATCCCACGTTCAGTTGTTTTCGCATACGAAACAATTTAAGTACCAAATGCAAAAAAAGTATGGTACATTATATAGTATTGGGGAGGTAAATCCTAAAATAGAACGTGCAAGCCGTGTGAAAGATAAAAAAGTACTTAAAACAAATATAAACATTAGTAATGTTTATCCAACGGAAAATGTGCTAAATAACGCATGAAACACGACACCGATATTCTTGTGATAACTATTCGCGGGCGAACACCTACGCGTTTGAACGCTAAACACTTTCGTCCTGTTATGATGCATGCAAATAGTCGTTTCACTACACCTATTGACAATGCTCCATAGTGATGCCGGACCATGAACAAGACTCAACCACAGCACTACATTAAGTCGTCATAACCTTTGGAAATACCTGAAAGCTCCAGGTATTTCTAAAATGACTAATACGACTTTCTTTTAAAACACGAAAGCCACGATGGCGTTACTCTATCCGTCATCGAACAATTACTAGGAGGCCTCTTGTGGAACTCAAAATGTTGGCCTTCATTAACCAGGGAATTAACTAGAAGGTGCAGCATAAGGTCTGATGGTGATTCAACAAATTTTGGTTATTAGAATCTATTACTGCGAATTATTCAGCTAAAAAATGAAGCGATACCGCCAGAAACATCGAATATAAATGCATGGTTAGTTGTTTTGGCAATAAACTGCAAACTAACCAGCTAAGAAGGTAAGGGCACTCGAACGTTCGACAAATTTACTCGATTGGGTGGCCAATAAAAGTGACGAGACACACTAACTTAGGTTATTTCATGATAAGTTCGACAGCACAGTAAACTTGGATTTGCTTTTGCCTCTCCGAAGCAAGAGGGAGAATGGAATGGAAACGTAGTAATCGTGGAAAGTGACCGCTGATAGCGGGCAAGACCAGATTTGAAAAAAAAGATGAGTTCGGGTATAGAATCGCCTACGTCGAGGTGACTAGACTATAAACAGGGGATGAAGGTCTCGGAAGCCAGCTGTATGGGGCGAAACAAGGACAACAAGGGGTCCTTTACCCTACAATGTTGAAATTGCTTTACACAGAATGCGCTGCTCAACTTACCACTCAGCCATTTCATGGTGGAGGATGGTATTGTTGATAGTAAACCTAAATTTCGATAAAATATCATTTGATGAAATTGAAAACAGCCTTTGAAACTTACTTTATCACAAAATTGCATTTGAATAGAAGACACCAAATATTCTACCGGTAGTCCTCGTATTTACTAAAGTACTCAAATTTATGACCGTTGTCTGTAAAGGGAATTAGAGCCTTTATTGATCATGGAAGTCATATTTCAAGAAAATGCCCTCTGAGAGCCGAATCTCCCAGCGCAACTGGGCGAAAGTCAGCAGGCGAAAGGACTTGATAACAACTGACCTGTTGATTCCCTCAAACGAGGCCTCCAAAGTAAATTGTCCACTGTCGGTATTAATACCACGCTAAAGAAACGTCGAAATGTATATGAAACTGCAAAGAGAGGGCAAAGGTAATACGGGTGCCTGACTGGGGCGATTTACAGTCTCTGCACGAAAGAGGAGCATCGCATAAGCAGAAAAAATGGTAGAAGTGCTAATATGAAACTCAGCTTTTTGAAATTTCGGCGATGTTAGAGGGCAAAAAGTGGTTTAAGTCCACCATTATAAGAAAACATGCACCACACAACATAGTCAATTTTTAACAAGGACAAAAAGCATCTGTGATATCACAAGACTTTGATATGGCGGGAATTTTACGGGCGGACTTACCAAAGTTAACAACATAGACGGTTTCTTCTGGGAGAAAAATGCTGCAATCTAAAAAAACCAGAACCACGTGACTAAAACATGTAAACAGATAACAAGATTACAACTAAATCAATCTACCCAAAATAGACAAAATTTGAGTCAACTTACGCCCTTTTATCCTAACAATACTGTCGGACAATATAATCGGATGCAGTTATGGTGTGGAAACATTGTTTATTGTCACGATTTATGATGTACCAAATATATGCCGGAGGCCTATATGACACTGCGAACAAAAACTGCAAAAAGTTCAGATGGGGTTCCTTAATCGCAACCAAAATGATGATAGGGTCAGATATGAAATTTTTACTCATAAGATCGTTGGAACCCGTAGGTGTTTACCGACAGTAAAGAGCAACTTATGTCTCAAAAATACAAAATACAAATGTATATTTTCAAGCGTACCTCGTGTGTATAGTGTGCTTCGTCCACGCCGTAGATGTGGGAAATTTCATCCAAGTGTGGTGGTTGACCCATATAAACAGCAGCAGACTCCGGAATATGTGGGACAAAGAGAATCGTGCGCTGAGTTGCAACCTCAATTGCACCAAACCAATCAGGCTCCAAGCCTCCGAAGGTCCAGTGAAAATATGACTCCTGCAGAGATTACCAAGCCATTTCGACATAAATCGAAAAATTTTCAAGATAGTTGGCTCCAAGCAAATTTAAGTTACCAACCTGCCGAAATACTATCTCGCAATCTGAACCTCCATGAGATACAGATGGACCACCTTGGAGAAGAACGTAAACGCCATCAAGGCTCCGTGAAGGGGCATCGCCGGTTGACCAAAGATCAAGCAGCCGCTTGCAGAGTTTTGCTCGGTTTTGTTTGTGGAGATCCATTGGTACGGCCAAACTATTGTTGCCCACTTTAAAAACTCGCTCCATGACGCATACAGGTTCTGAGAACATGCTTAACAGTGCAAAAATAATTATTACATTTTTAAAAACCAAAAAGCATTGACATGAGAAAGCAAATAATATATGTGTTAAACTTTATTTAAAACCATTTGAACAAAATAACATGGAAATGACCGAGCTAAATGTGAGCTGTATCATCGTGAGAGTCGTGTACATTTTGCTCACACAAGAGAGAATTCAAGACGATTTTATCCTGGTCAAGTATTCTGAAATAAACACTCTCAATGAAACTACAGAAAATATTACTTTAATGCAGCTACCTCTTCTTGGAATTAATTGCGTAATACTTCCTCAAATCAAGAAATGTTAAAAGATGTAACCGGTCATCTAGAAGACAAACCAGATATAAATAACGTCAACGTCAAACCTGCCGCAGGGTTGTCCAGTAAATCCTTTGAACTACCCGAAAGAGCTGCATAAAAAACAAATAGAACTTGCCAATACATAGCGCTAGCATCATTAGTGCAAATGTCATTCATTTCAGAGTTTAACCCCACAACACCAACACCAAAACCGTACAAAAAAGTGTTTTTAAAAAGATGCTTGAAAAAAATTATAATTAAATTAGAACAATAAAACACTTTTGAAAAAGGTTAAAAATGTATCCTTAGTTCACAAAAACCTTTATCTAGTACCAAAGCTACCCACGAAGAATTCTTTTCTAGGCCGAAAATTTTAATTTATTGGCACTTTAAATGTTTTAACTGTAATGATTTCGGGAAAGTATTTTAATATTTGTTCAAAAAGGACGTGAAATACAAGAACAATAAATAAACAAACCAACGTGTGATTGCATATTTTAAAAGAAACAAGGACAGCAGATAATTTTCTTTCCATTTAAAATATTTAATTGGTATATTTTAAAATCCAAATCACTTAGATGATCAACCAGATTATCAAAACGTGCAAGCGTTATTTGACTCAAGACGGCACAAAGTCCATGTGGGATCAGGACAATGACGAAATCATCGCCCGAATGACCGATTGCATTGAGGTCAATCTTGCTTACCAGTCTGCCTATCGAGCCACTCGGGAGGAGATGATTCAGTCCAATGAAAAGCTTATATTCAACTTCTCGGAAGTGCAAATATTCGGCAACATGAATCTCTTCACCCAGCGTCTTGATTACCTTACAAGGGTGCTCAAAACTTTGAAGCAATATTCGCTAATCCGTGACTTCGTCCTCGAAGGTTCGTCAAGTTCTCGTTCGAGTTCCAGTGTAAAAGTGTCTGTCATAAAATAGACTCGTTCGCTTTCTTCGTGGAAGTTAAAACCAGTGCAAGTTTATGAAATGCGATAGCCCCCATAATGGAGCCCAAATACCAGCAGGGCGATGCAGCTTTTGTAAGCCTAATATTTAGGAGTTCTGAGGAATCACAAAAGGAAATATGATTTAATTACTTGAATTTACATTAAGTTCATCACATTTTTTCACTCTCGATGACAAATAATTTGTCGGATTCGGCGGGATAAAGTAAAGCCTCATAGTTTTTTCGTAGAGCTTAAACACATACTAGTATTGAGTGGTTCAAAGTTCATACCCGAATTTCAACGGTGAAAAAAGTCTCTACGTTTTTTCGGTGTTTTTAATTCTTAGCAGGCAATTAACTTATGATTATTGAAATGATCATTACACATGATAACCATAAACTTTGCATTTGCTTCAATATGTTTTTGGTCGTGCAAACAAACATGTTGTGCATTAGGTAATTTTTAAGCAACCTAGCCGTTACAAGTCTGAATAGTGAACTCTATTTTTGGTATATCTCTTAAATCCGATTTATGCCCTGATATGACTATTTAAATAGAAACTTTTTGGCAGCATTTGTATCCTAAAAAGTATAAACAAAGCTATACTAGACGTAATTTTATAATCTTATTCGAGCTGTGGCTGTTAGCTTTTCTTTTATTAATTTTTGGAGAATTGTGTTTTACTTTTCTGTGCTGCCCTCCATTTCCCTTGAGTTTTTATTCGGTGTTTGTTGGCGTTTCGGTGGCTTCGTGAGTGTCCTCTGGCCTCGTGATGGGGTTAGTTATGCATAGTGTTGTGTTTGCAGAACGTATGGTGTATTTGTCTGAATGATCCTCAGAGCCATCCTTAAAGCCTAGTTTACCCAACCGAACGTGCTAGCACATTTAATTAGGCTACCGGTTTGTGTTGCCACGTTCGACAGGACGCAGTTTGTACCAGTCGTTTTGGTGGAAGAAAGCATGAAGCATAGGAGGTTTGGTTCGACGTAAATGGAAGTGTAGCTCTGCTTCTTTCTGCCAAATATGGGCGCCTTTTTGACTTCGTGCATGTCGTTTACATCCCCCCTCAAAGGTCCCACCTTGCCTCATAAGATGGTTTCTCATTTGTTTATGTGCAAACCGTTCTCGCAGTTGATTAATCCCCAATATGTGTTAAGTATTTGCTTGATGTGCACTTGTTCACTGTTTCGTATTGTGGCATCGTATCGTTTATGGCACCGGACGCCTAATTGTGTATATTTGAGCTCATCCGCTGTCTGATATTTTTCAACAGTTCAAAGATTACCGTATTAGTTTCTAGAGTGGCGCTTTTGTCGGATTTAATGTCCTTTTACGAAAGTAAATGTTTGGTTAATGTTGCGATTAGGTTTTTACACCACCTCACCGGAAAGTGATTCAGAAGTAACCGGGTCGTTAATGCACGCTTATTCCCTAAATCACTAGCACCTATTTAGACGGCTAGACTATCTATTGGAGGTCGATGTAAACTCATCTTATCTGCTTTTACATGACTTTGCTTCACAAACGTCTTGTTGTGTGCTTCTATTTTTCCTAGACCTTTTAATGCATTCACGAACATGGATGATATTTTAAGCACTTACCTTAGTTGTTCTCTAATTGACCTTTCTTTTATGTAAATCAACTCTTATGTCCGCTCTAAATATTGGTCAAGTATATCATAATGGCTAAAACCATTTGACCTCCCGGTCCCTCGACACCCAATTGTTTAAGATGTGATCATTCTGTACGTTATTGACTGCAAGGGAAAATTCACCGAACCCTCAAAAACCACTCTGCATTGTTACTTTGCAATCTTTTGTCTTGTTATTATGCGGGTAAGAGAGTTCCTCAGTTTGTATTAGACTCTTCTTTAAATCTCGTGTATATAAATCTTGTGACGATCTTTTTAGTCTATATGGAACTGCAACGTAGACGTCGTTTTTAATATACCCAGCCATGGGATGAGAAAAGGCGAAGTTCAGGAATTAGTTTGTTTCCCCATAATGTTTGGAGGATACGGCTAGTTCCGATGAAAACTCACCCTATCTCTGATGGCTCTACCTTTGGCATTTGTTCCAGTGCAATGTAACAATAATGCTGTTGTAATTTAATTTTAGGTATCATCGAGTACTCTGGTGAGTCCTTTGATTAAAAGTAAAAGGTCTGAATAAATGTGGTCGAGATTGGTTTCTGTTTCCGGTCTTCCACTTTTTATACCTGACGTACATGCTTGCTGAGGATCATGATTTCGGCGACTTCAACTTTTTAGGAATAAAAAATGAACTCCTCAAAAATGGTTTCCAGTTGGGTAGAACTTGGACCAAGTCCGCTGTTTCCCATCTACACAACAAACTCATGCCTCCACACAGGTGCGCATTTTATGGGCTCTCTGATATCACGGTGTAAAAAGTATGCTGTCGACGTAACTCTTCTGGTTGGGTTCAGTTTTACCTAATTGTCTTCTTATTAGACGATCAACTTGTCGGCGAAGAGCATTTGCGGATTCATGAAAGTCGAAAAGACTAATAAGGACTCGGAGACTCTTGAAAATGTCGCCAATGGAAAACCTACCATATCTTATTTTGATGGCGAAATTATTAGCCGGCAGTTCCCATTTGTGACGGGAAAGTGGGGTGCTACCATCGAAACGGATACTAACCACTGGGTAAGTACGCGATTTCCTACATATATTTGCTACAAGAATGAGCTCAATGTGATGGCGCGCTTTCCGAATTACTACAGAGATAACTTCGATTACTCGCAGTTGGAAAACTTTGATCATGTATACATGCGGTGGAAAGAGAAGTTTATTTTGGGAGAATCAAGCAAAGCTGATGAGAAAAAACCACCCACAGGATTTTATTACATTTGCTTACAAAAATCTACCGGTGAACTGACAGGTTACTTTTACAACAAAGCCTCTGAAAGGTTGGACATTCTGGCTTTATTCGATTACCACATTTTAGGTTGCAATTGTTAGAGTTAAAGTACGAACCCCGTCCAACGTCGACCTCGTTCCTCATTCGTTAAGTGTGTATTTGACCTTGAGTACGTTCATATGTGGTAAATTCTTTTTCAGTTCATTGTCTCATTAATAAAAATTATGTATGTTTTGACTTTTCTCACCGGTCGCCTTCGGCTACTATGTTGGTGTTTTCGAATAGTCACTATTTTGCTTCGCGTGCACTGTTATCAGATCCTTTTTTGGAATGTTTAGTGCATAGTATTTTACGCACATCAACATTTTGGCTGGTAGCTGAATTGATGCCAGTCTTAACTGACTAGCTTTCCTTTTGTGTTTATCTCTGAGATGATAGTGTGTGGCGTGCGTTAGTCATACGACATTTGTTCCTCGCACAATGTGTGTGCTTTAGTTATCCGTCAAACAGCAATAGGCGCTTACGATCCCCCGGTTTCAACTAGAAAGCGGAACTCAGTTCGAGTATAATGCTACCCTGAACTAGGGAACAGCATTAAAAATGGGGACAGGGGGCTGTGCGATTTCGCCGTCGGACTGAGACTCAGAGTGCTTTTGTGTCATTCAGTGGATTAGGTCTTCCCATATGAATTAACGTGTAACAGAAAGGGCTTCGACACGGGGACCTTAGGCGGTCGAGGTGGCCCTCGCGCTAGTGAGGGAGGGATGTTGAGGTGTGTGCGAAATGTGGACAGTGAAATTGAGGTGATTGCTTGCCGGGAGTGTTTCACGCGGTAGGCGTCAAGTGGTGCGAGATAGGCTAAAAACCAACGTGCAAGGCAAAGAGATGTATGCACCTTACTCCACAGTCCATTCATAAGCTGCTTTGACCAGGGTTCTAAATGGTCAAAAATATTGCATTCCAATGAGTCTGCGAGTTGTTTGTTTAGTCTGAGTTAACATTGGTTTGATAACACGAGAGGAATCATGCCATATTAAAAGACTAGTTAGCAAGGACGTCTGTCCCCTCAGATCTCGATCTCAGCCTGTGGGTCTGATTAATCATGTGACTTGGCAGCTTTAAGTAAATATAGGTTGGTTTCTTTGTCAATGTCACCCAAGTAAAATCCCCCGTCAAATATGCGTCGGCGATATCTGTTTCGACTCAAGTTACGCTATTTCTATTGATGTCTCCAGTCAAAATATTTCATAAAGCTAGTTTGGGTCCAGGAGCAAAATAGATTCGCAGTCAATAAATCTTCTTTGAAGTCTGAGTGACAGAAGGACTTCCGGGAATGCGGAGGAATGCTCTACTCCGGGAACTCGGAAGTGTAAGGTTCTTTATATCCTAGTAGTCACGCGTATATAATATGATCTTTGCCTTGTATAAATCGTTGCCACTTGAACGAAAGCAATGCGTGGACCACCGTCCCTCTCAGGAGTCCGTACACTTACATAGTGTCAAGGCCTTCGGTAGTCGAATGGTAGCACCTAAATCGGAGCGTGTGCGAATCAACTATCACCCCAAAACACTAAAATTTATTCTGAATGTTCCACCGACTTGATCACTCCTTACTCGTGAACTTCCACACGGGAAGGTGGGGCGGTACGACGTATAGCGATAAATGGATAAGCCAGATTGACGTTGAATTGATTTAAAGCATATCACAAACTTTGCCTGGATCTCTTTAGGTGGACCCAATGTACATAGTTCAAAATCGGTGTAAACATCAGAAATGTGCAGTGATATTTGTACGGGAAAATATACGACAATGGAGCGCAACGTTTTCTAACCTTGGCAATTAATTTGTTCACCACTTCTGTTGATGCTCGACTGGTTTGGGGACTCCACAAACACAAATTAAATGCGGTCAAAACCCAATATACACCACAAAGTTATCTCTCCAGCCACGGTCGAATTCAATCGATTTGTCGTAACCACAAAGTTTTGTCCACCGAAACAAGTCGTGAAGGTCTTCTTTCTGTGAACGAGAAAAGCGATGATGCCATTGCACGGCGATTGCAGTACTACAATGATAGGGTATTGAAAACAGTTATTCGTCAGTGAGATTACAAATGAACGTGGTTGAGTTCGAAATCCTGGAGAACGGTTGCAGACTCTTCTTGGGGCAAATTGTGAAAAACCCACCGATTCCTTGAATGGGTGCGGTACCACTTTATGGGTGGGCGTACCGAACTGCAGCGCACAGATGAGCTCGCCGACGTAGATCGTGGCTAGAAGACTCGTTACGAGGAAGTCTTATGAATTATCTTAGTAGTTTGACACATCGTGTGTGAGGGATACCTGTCTACAAGAGCGCCTTCTAGAGAAACCCTCTAAAACGATGATTCCTACTTATAACCAGGGGTAGAATACTTGTATTGGTTGTTCTTGTGCCGGATATTGTAAGGACAGTTTATAAGTGCACATGCCAATCAACAACCCATAAATTTAACAGTTGGAACTTTTTTTTCTCTTACTGGAATCAATACTTAAACATTACTGTAGAAGCTCTTAGAACAAGTATTGTGGCCTATCTTATGGCGTTTTAGACATTTTAATTAGGTAGCCTAAATTTTAATCAAAGAATCGTAATATAAAATCGCTCATTTGAAAGCCAGCTGATCAGGTTGCTGTGACAGGATGCAGTACGAAGTACCGTGGGACAGATAGAAGAAAGGCGGAGACTCGTGTGCATGTTGTTTATGACTAATGAAGGCTGTTGACAGGCCAGATCAGCGGTACGACTAACGAGGGTGCTGGTCATGTGGACAGGGGTGGTTGATCCTACGCGCCCTCGTCAATGATGGGAATATAGTGCCGGAGTAAATGACAGTCTAGTCAATGAGCGTAAATCAAAACGGTTAACGACATGTTCCTCGCCGTCGTGTACTGCCATGGTTTCCGAAGGCTGGGGGATTAGTCGAAATTCCAATTCAAATATCACGTAAATGATAATCTCGATTTTTTGAATTGCTTTGTAAATCTTGTCAATTATGAAATAACTCAAGTTTCTGGGAAAAATTCAAAATAATTTGATCTTTATGGGAGTAAAGATCAGTTAGTCCACATGAGGGTACGCATATTGTCGTCGGGTAAAACGGCCTATAAAAGTAAGCAGATAAGTTGTCGATCATGGCATCAGCCGGACAATCTCGATGTGGTCATAATCAAATCGAACGTCTGGAGTTTCGAAATGTGCCAGGAGTGTTTTGCAATGTTGATGAATTAGAGACATCTGACAACTTACACAATTCTAAACTCATTGTTGGATGACGTAGCTTTTCGATATGAATTTCATTGCCGTTGCCTGGTCTGGATGGCCAATAGCGTAAAGTGCATATAAACTTGTCAAATTACCACCCTTGTAATTTGTTTCCTTTTTCCATTCGAACTGCTTAATTGAACTTATCCCAGTTGCAGAATTATTCTGCAGTTAAATTTTTCAATGACATAATTAGAAAATATTTGGTATGGTTATTGTGACAACTTCCGGTACCAAAATGAAGAAGAGGAAAACCAGTAGGTAGGAGAATTGACAGTCTATTTAGCCAATGCATCAACTTGGTTATTGTCTTGTGATTAGTTACGCATACAATTGCGTGTAGGAATGTCGGGAAGTCAGAGTTCCCCCAATGTCTGTCTTAAACCGTTAAGAAAGGAGAATGACGGTTTCTAGGAGCACCTTGCAATCGTCAATCGGAAATACTAAAACTCCAACTTTGGTTACTGAAGGGTGACAGGTTTAAATACCTTATTCTTATTCGCAGTCTTAAAACTACAATATTAGCAGATACTCTGATTCGATTGCTCAACCTTTTTGAAAAGAATCCCTCGGCGAAGCTCTACGCTATCGGCGACAAGTACAAACTCTGGAGCAATCTTTGTGTGGAGTTGATTTTTTTGTGCTTTATATCTGCATTTCGAGGGCCATCCTACAGATTACTAAGTTGGGTTGTTAAAACATAATTTCGTATGGACCAATTAAATATTTGTCTTTCTTCTCGTATCCTCTAATTCTTGGTTTGTGAACCGATCACCTGTTCGCGTGTGTTTGGGTAAATTGGCGACCTTTTAAGGTTAGTTTAAAACTCGTGTTAAAATGTTTTAGCTGAAAGTGGTAGAAGTAAATTAATGCAATGGTATTAAATTAAAACCAAAGCGAATAACAAGGAACAGGCACTGTTGAATAACGATGTTAATTTATTGTACAAGTAAGACCCTACAGAATGGCGACTGCATGACCCCCCAATTGATGGGGGACTATTTGATGTCACACAGCAGCGCAACAGATCGTTTGATCCAGTGGTCTGGATTCTTTGTACAATTCAATTCCAATGAAGTGACATAGGTGAGGTCCGTTCGCCTTGGTTTCCTGTAAACGGGACACGTATATGGTAAGCGCCCGCCCATTGCTCTCCTTCCCTCCTGTACAGCAAACAAGTGGATGACTGGCATTGATTCGTAAAGAATCTTGGGTCTAGCCTCGATCAATCGGCTCGATCTGCGCTCCCAAGCAGCTCCTTCAATGTAGAGACCATAAACGTAGACACCCTCAGGTGGAGGATCCTTCAATTCGTCTACGTTATTCTTGGTCACGTGACTTGCCAGTATGACCGTGTCCAGAGACCAACCATCATGAAAGCGACTCACTTCCTGACGCATTGCAGTGAGAAAGCCCTGAGGATTAAAAAATCCAGTCATCCAGAATGCCAGTGGACGACCCTTTTCAAGCCACGTCGAGAACTGCGTATTCCTCTCAAGCAACTCCGTAAACCAGAAACCGAGTGTTGTGGAATCCCAAGAAGACTAAAGCGCAAAATCAGCGGATTAAAACTCAGCTAACATCCAATTATAAATCGCCTACCTTAATTACATACCCTAACCCAAAAGGCGGGAACTTTAGCATCATAGATGCAGTCTAGCGCATCACGAAGATCTTCGTTCATAATAATCGTTCCATCAATGGCAAGGCGGAGATCAGTTAGTGTTGCAAGAACCAGTTTGATAGCCTTGTCCATCCTCTGAACCTCCTGTCGAAGAAAAATGGTCATGGGTTTCAGGGCTCCAAGAGCCTTTAGCTGATCTGCCACTTGAAAGCCCACGTAGGTTGGTGGGAGCTTTTTGAGCATTTCCGTGCAGATTCGGTGGACAACTGATTCACGTGTTTCAACTTTTTCTTTGGCCCCTCCATCCTCGTTGTCGTCCTTGCCTTCTCCGCCACCCGAATCCACTCCAGAGTCCTTCGGTTGGATAGAAACTATCGTTGTAAGAATTTGGCGTGTAGTCTGCGTTGAATAATTAAGTTCGGCGTTAACATGGAGACCGAATGCCTCGGGACTGTCGTACGGCGGCAAGCTATTCTTTATAAATTGCAGGTACTCGGTAACAGAGTTGAAAAGTGGGATGGGATAGCGTGGAACTATTAAGTATTCCGGTGAAAACATGGCTTCCTGAAAGTTGTTGCGAGTGAGGCACTTGAGCAAACGAAGGTCGTAGTCATCAGTGACCCTTCCACCGTATTGTATTTCAGAAATCATGTAGCAAACACATTTCCAGTCAATGCCCTACAAAGCAATGGATAAGCTCAGAGGTGGAATGACTAATTCGATTGTGTTTATTACGATCTTTAAATGGCCAAAAAGTATAATAGGTGGATTGGTTAGTCAGCATTATCTTTTCTGAATAAGTGGTAATTATCAATGCACCGAAAAACTGAAAGGCAGAAAAAAACGATAACAACAGTTTTTGATTTCGTTGAAGAGTCATCGTGGTAATTTTAACCTAAATAGACTATTTTGGAATTTGTTGGTAATGAAGGGTCGATGTTTTAAGGTTATGCAGGAAAGCTGACAAGATCCATTGCATGATTGCATAGTCTGTGAACCACCGTAGAATTACAAAATATTCTGGACGCGGATTCAATGAGACAAACACAAAATTCAAATGCATAAGTAGTTTTCAAATTCATTATTTCATTTCTGTTAACTTAGGGTAGTAGGAAGGGCAGCCACTGGGAATTAGCCAGCACTTACGCTTATTTTTTGGCCTTTCTTGAATTGCAAGCTATCGAGATGATTCTGCACAAACTGCACACTGGCATTGAAGTCAGACTGATTAAATTCATAGGGAATACACCAGCCTAGAGGTCCGTACTTTCGTCTCTCTTGAACCGTACAATGGAGATAAGCCAGTGAATAGAGCATGACGCGCCAGTGGTATGTGACGCAAATCTCCAAGAAGTCCTGAGTGAAGCTAAGATACGTACGAGTAAGATTGGCTTTAATGCCTTCGGGTGGTTCATTGGTGAACTTAATAGCAATCTGGAGGAAATTGATCGGGAACTTCTTATGTTCTTCTGTGGTGACCCAGAGACGAAAGCGCTCGTGGTAAGCCGGTTTTGGGGGTGGAGGGGGCGGGGCATCGGATCCAGGGGCTCCGGCACCTCCCTCACCTGTTCCTCCTCCCTCTTCCTGGGTTTCGCCACCAGCAGCAGCCCCATCTGAACCTTCCTTAGGGCCACCTTTGGGGCCGCTATCGCCCATACTAGCAAGAGTCTCAAAGAGCTCAAGCACGTAGTCAATACATAGATGGCAGTTTTGCAAAAGTACCCAATTCCCTTCAACGAGTGCTGCTTTAATTAACCGGCGGGCGTGAACCTCCTGACCTTGACCCATTGAAACTACACCTAAATTAATCTTCAATTTACGTGCTGTCTGTTCAACGAAGGGAGTTGGATCAGCACCCATGCTGAGAAGACCGCATAGTGGTGTCTTTGCATCCGATTCCTTGAAAAGCCTAGGATAACAAACAGGGTCTGGTAAGTTTGCATGATGGAAAATAGCGCACTAAACCAGAACTGTCATTCGTACTCAAATATATTGACGGGGACGTCTTCGATGAAGGGTTGACCGAGGGAGTGCACAATGTACTTCTTAGCTTGTTGAAGAGTTCGGTCAGGACACCATGAACGAACTAGAAGAAGACGACGAAAAACGTCAAGGGTGTGCTCGTAACCGCACGGAATCACCTCCTCCTCAGGGGCTTCCTTGTCAAACCACTGTCGCCACTGTTTCTCTGTGCCGGTTACCTGTTGAACAATGGTAGTGAACTCTGTGAGCTTGGAAAGGGCGACCAGATTGAGCCATGTAAGGTCGGAAATCCATTTTCCCGGTTTCGGAGGACACATTTTCAGATCCAGTGCAGACCCTCCCTGAAAAGAGGATATTAACACCCATAAGCAATTTTCTTTAAGGACTAAGAACTGAATTTTATGTGCACAATTTCTTGTAATATTTTGGTTTGCCATTTGTTTATAGCTAAACTAATATCGATAACTTTCCACTTCATGACTGTCCAGAATTTCATTTGGTCATACACTCTCACATTGCTAACTAATTCACCAGTACTTACCAGCTTTCTTGCATTCCCTAAGAGCTTTAATTAGAACTCAGACGTATTCTCAGATTTAACCGATACGTCATCAATTGATGCGACAGCAAGAATGCAACGAAATTCTTTTTTTGTGATGTATTTGTAATGCTATGCTGACGTTTCCAAGTAAAAAACAAGCTTGGGTTAGTTGTTTCGATTCCCTTACTCCAAGAAAGTACTCAAGCCCAGTGTTAAGAAGAACTTCCTTACCTGAATGAATACCATAAATTCCTCATGTCGGACTGCTTTCCTCTGAAGGTCAATGCGAAGAGCTAACATAAGTGTGGTCATTGTCTTATCCAGTTTGAACATGCCACGAACAGCAAAGGCCCATATGCTGTAGGTCATGTACTCAATTATGTTGCTGATTCGACGAGCCGTGACAGCAGTCTTCTCAGACAGCTCCATCGACTCATCAAATAGCTTGAGAAAACGACCGAGACCTGTCTGGTACATGGGATTCACCGCGGAAACTTCACTAAGAAGGAAATAGAGGAGGGAGCCGCGAGCTGCGATGGGACGGTACTCTTCTCTTGCTGCAGTTATTTCAGTCTCAGTCTCCTGTGCCAAAGCGATCTGCTCAGACACTTCAATTGCTGTGGTCTTAGTTGTCTGCAACATGTCAACTAGACCCTGGTCGTCAACCAGTGATCCTTGGGTGCTGGCAAGACGTTTCAGCAAACTATCCTCCAATTCAAGGATACGTCTCTTATTTGCTGTCATCTGCGCAACCAATTTTAGCCTCATTTGTTCCAAGTCCTACGGAGGAAAATGGTCAGAAGAATGAGGAATGTAATTTTGAAGCTGGTCAAAAGTGATTTGGTTCTTACTTCTTTTTCTGTCTGTATAACACGGGCTAACAGCTGGTCTTCCAAACCCTTGCTTGTGACAGTGAAGTCAATGACTGAAGTCCTGGCATAAATTTCAGGACTGTAGACGGGATTGGGTAGCTTTGTTGTGATATAAAGAGTAAAACCCTTGCCAATATCCACCTCCTTGTCTCCAACTTTGACCTTAAAACCACTACCAGATTTGAGGAAATTTTTATCCAAAATTTCGTCGAGAATCGGATCCAACTCTTCACCAATGTCCTCAATGAGGAGTGGCCGTCCCTGCGACAACGCGTCCTCTAAATGTGTTCTAAAGTACCTATGTTCCAGTGTGGTTACCTGGAGGGGATGAGAAAATAAACTTAATTTTTTTAAAATATTTTTCCCATACGAAAAAATTCAACAAACCATCATATCATGTGCAGCTTCATGACTTATGATCCAGCTTTTTCCTTGATTCTGTGGGTCAATTAAAAGTGGATATCTGGAGGCTTGTGTCACAATGATCGCATTCTGAATGGACAAGTCATCACTAGGAAGTCCCTCTAGGTTCCATTCAGCAATCTGCAATGGAAAAAACAAAATATGCAACAGACCTACAAGAGAGAACGGTGAGTTTTTACGAATCTGCTCATATTTGGATTGATCAATTATTGGCTAAGCTATGACAACTGGCTCGACACCCGTTCTGTGTACACTAACTTTAGTATCTAGGTAAGAAGCTCCTTGGGTTAAATGAAAATTATTCACTAGTGTTTTTCCACAACCCCTTGAAAGTTCACATCGATAATGTGACCAGGTACGAACTTTAAGAGGCTCATGATTTATGTGAACACTTAAATGAGCAAACAGGTAGCAACATTAATAATTTCTAGGAGCACAGCTTTCGGATGTAGTTTAGGCGCATCTCATCTAGCGATTTTTCGAGTTGTTGGTTAAAAAAATATGGACTTCAAGTAGCCAGCCCATTCAATTATAATTAGGTGTGGAAACGTACCGTGGGGCCATCCGTCAGCATATTAATCAGATCGAGATTGTGAGTGTGGGGAATTTTCATTTTAATAAGACTTTTCACCCAGGAGTTGGTGGTTTGGTTTCGGAAGTCCTGATTAAAACATCCGCAATACGAGAGGAAGGCTGTAGCCATTAGAGCGTCTCCTACAAGACGTGTGACTTGCCCACCAAGAGTCCGAGTCTCCTCTGTCCAGCGAATTTTTTCGCCCGACAATCCATCAATAAGGGTTGTCGCTGTCGCCATACGTCTTCGGCAAGATTCAGCATCATCAGCAAGTTCCTTTTTTCTAGCCATCGCCTTTTCAAATAGAGCACGCACAACAGCGAGCTGGCCTTCCTTCTCCGCTAGAAGCCCTTCCGCTTTGGAAAGATCAAGATTAGCAGCATTAAGCCTTATTTCCTGCTTAGCAAGGTTGTCTTTCAACGGAATAACTTCTCGATTTATCCAGTAGAATTTCTCCATAGCCGTCGTCCAGGCACAAAGTCCTGCAACGTTACCACATACTTTTTTTGCTGTTTCCAGATTGTAGTCCTCAGCCATGAAGTAAGGTTCCATCAAATCAACAGTCTCTTCTGTGATATAATCCCTGGGGAAATTTAATAAGTTTTGGAGGAAATTTGTGTTAGCCATCAATTTTAGGGAATCTGCCCAAGAGGGTTTCATGCAACCGCGTCGGTCGGGGTCCTCTTGGAAGGGGAGGAGCGGGCGTTGAAACAGAAGCAAGACACAGTCCATAATTCGCATAATCAAGTGCGGAGGTTTGGCCAACTTACGCACCGTGGCGATATCGCCAGGTTTGATAGTATTTAAGGCCGCTTCAGCCTCTTCTAACGCCGGTCTGGCAGCTTCAAGTTTTTCTTCTGCTACGGCTTTCTCAGCTGCAATGCTAGAGACAATTTTTTCGCATTTGTCTTTGACGACCAGCACCTTGTTTTTCACCTGTTCGGCAGCCTGAGTTTGCTGCATCACGTCGGCTAACACGACCTCGGCTTCAGCATTGGCAACTTGAAGTTCTCTCTCTTTATCAACAAGCTCAACGCTTAATTTGGCGATTGATTCTTGGGCTTCATCTAGTTTCTGCAGGCCAGAAGACAAACGGCTGATTAGAGCTTGTATACTGGCAAATTGTTGGCTATAAACTTTGCTATATCCACTGAGGAAAGAGATGTAAGACTTAGGTGTGACGTGGGTTGTTCGGCGGTATCGTTTAAAGTACTGCTCACATCGGATAGCAACGTCGTCGTGAACTGTGGCGACAAGGTTGATGACACCAGCCTTCACGGCCGGAGTACTCTCAATATTAAAACTACCGAGGTACTGTTCGGCTACAGCCAGAAGAGCATCCGTGGGCCATTTGTGGAACCAGTCAATGGTGCAACCAGATATCAAACCGGGAAAGTAGAGTGCCCAAGTACGAAATCTTTCACCAATAGGAGAAAAGCACAGACATATGTGAAGATTTTTGCGGATGCGCTGGAGGAAGTACTCATAAAGAACTTCATTGTCTGGGGGTCGGCGTGGAAATTCCCTTTTCATTATGGGGATGAGGGAACCAAGAATATCGTCGATATCGTCGCGACTAAACAAACCCGAGACCTTCACGGAGTAAAAAAGGAAAATAGATATTTCTCGTGCAAAAAATTGAACATCAATTTAACACTGGCTGAACGGCACTTACCATACCAGAAGCAAGCATATTATTTATGTACTCTAGGAAAGCCTCATCCTTTACATCGGAGTCCGTGAAAATGAATGTAACTCCTTTGCCTTCCTGACCTGCCTTGCGATAAAGAACTCGCAGGTCTTCTAAGAAATCGTTCACATTGTAGGTTCTGTTCACACACAAAAGGTGAATTAGACGAGGCGGTCATTACATTATTAAGTCAGAAGTCCTATACAAATTGGTGGTGCAAACTCGAGCTACACGGTCCATCATAAGCAACCAGTGGATAACACGCTACATTCTCCAACAACAAAAAGAAAATTCAACATGTATTTCCCCAAAATTTCGCATGTTAATTATTTCCAAAGACATTGGAGACTGTTTTGCAACAGGCACTCCTCATTGATATAGATTAGTGAAATTTGTGTACGTCGACAATATCTTATTACTAAAGCCTCAGATTTTTCCAAGTATACTTTCCTTACCTTGTCAGAACTATGTTAAAGTCCACGTAACCGGCAATGTAGGTGGCGAGTCTGGTGACCGATCGCTTGCCAGAACCACCAACACCTACCAGGAGACAATTTCCACGAGGCGTCCTAATAATCCTTGAAACTTTAATCAAGTGAACCACTGCATCCTTGAAGAAAACAATGTCCAATGGCGCTGCCCGAATGTTTTCGTTCCGCTCTGTGAGAAAATTGTTTAGACGGTTCACAAGAACATCGTTTTCAACCTGAGTGCAGTGTGAAAATTATAGTTTTAAAATTAGATACCCTCATATTTTATAAAGTAATTTTCTTATCTTGCAATAGCTTAGGCACACAAAGCACATTGCACAAATGTTTAACGACCTAGCCTTATAATGAATGCCAAGAGCTGGGATAAGCTGTGGTAAAGCGAAACGATTGGGAAGGAACTTACGGGCTCATAGACCTTTGGAGCGGAGAAGTCAAAGTCCTCGGGTTCCTCGCCCGTCACTTCCGGTGCATCTCTAAACATTTCACGTACAAGATGGTCAAACCACGTACAAAATGTAAACTTGGGCATTTTACAAACATTTTGGTAGAAAGGTAATAGCTATGTTGACCTCGTTAAGACCTAATCAACGTACCCTCGTTAGGGCCAGATATCGCCTACTTTCTAATAGGAGGGATTCCGGTAGCATTTTAATGAAATTATGTAAGTGGGTGGGTTTGAGTTGTTAGTTTATGCTTTACTGATAGAAATACATCAATGTATTTGTGTAATAAGGTTTCTGTGAAAACCAACGATTTCAGCTTTGTTCAAGTTCTGCCACAGGTAGACCCAATTTCAACTTGCCTCATAAAATCGGCAAAAAGGACTTCTTCTTGAGCATGTGCGGCCATTTCTTCGCCCATCATGTCATCCAACGTCCGATTAAAATTCTTATCAAACCACTCGAAGTCTACTGAGTCGATGAAACGGTCTGCAATGACTCGAGTCATTTCATGCTTGCATAGCTTGATGATGAGATCGGGTCTAGTGAAGACCTAAGACAAATTTACCAAATAGAAGAAACAACGTGAGAAATTCAAGAGCTAGATAAACTTTACCTTAAAAGTGTAGAAGCTATAAAACCACTCCGCTAACTGACGGGACCTACGAAGCAAAGGAAGCCCCCTTCTAGATCAGCAAGGAGGCCCTAGAAAAGGGCTTGGGGCGAGATGATGTTGCTAGTTGCACTAACGGTTAAAAAGAACAGAACCAATTTGGCACGTGCTTCTGACTAACAATAAGAATTCAAAGAATGTTCTAATGTATTATTGGTTTCAGCTCAATGCAAGTTCAATCAGTCCAGCAATAAGGATTAGCTAGGGCGCACATACTAGACTACAGCATAAATCAAGCCATACGTTGAAAGGGAAGTTAGAATTTTGGCCAGAAACTACTGGTCCCTTTAGGTTCACTTTTGGCTAATTTTCCACCGAATCCAGGTTAGTTTTAAGATAAAACATGTAATTATGACAATCCAAGCAATGAGCATAACATTTTCGCTTAATCTTACTTTTTGCAATGCTTTGATCACTTACCATGACGAAGACGAATACTCACCTCACTAGTTCCATAGATAACGCCTTGCCAAATACGACTGAGATCACGCAAATTAAAAATGTAGTGGAATTTGGCTGGCGTAGGGAGCATCTTGACCTTAGTCTGCTGCCAAATCTTTCGCACAACCGGGACCATATCCCTAACAGTGTTTACCACCTCTTCGGAGAAACCGCGTTCAACACAGTAGTGACCCAAACCGATCGTGCTAAAGATCTTGTCTATCGAGGTGTTACTTGGCAAGGTGCAGTTGAAGCAGGTGAACTGACGCTTTAACCGCTCTGGAATGTCGTTGCGACCACCTCCAGGATGAATCATGGCAGCCAAAAACTAAATAATTGAAATAATCCATAAGGTAACGTAATAACGTGGGTTCCAATTCGGTATGGAGATGTTCTGCTTACTTGAACATCAACAATGCTGGTAAATTCTCCAGGTTTGTCTAGACTATAGAAGCCTTTCATTTCCATTGTTTGACGGACAATTTCATTTGCTACTTGGTCACCCCAGTCATTGATTGTTGGCATGCTGATATCGTCCACAAATACAATCATCTTTTTGCCAGCTGGTGGGCCGAATGTTGTACCCACACGCTTTTCAACGAAGCTCTCAATGGTTCTCTACAGGAAATTATGCAACAGCTATAAAGGATGTGGATAAGAAATCAAGCCTGGTCTTTAAGACTGGTGTACCTGAAAGAGGCCTGGGGTAGTGGCGGAGGAAAAGTTAAAGGATTTGAAGGTGTGAGTCTCCTTAGGGAAACTAGTCATGTATTTTGTTAACATGACCGTTTTTGCGGTACCTTGTTCTCCAGTTAGAAGGACGGCCTTCTCTTGCTTTGCAACGAGTCTGATTAGGTAGTCAGTCCGGATGTTGTCAACGTTCGGTACCAAAATACTTGAAAACTCTGGATCACTATCGATCGGGTAAATATAGGGGTCAATGCGGGTCGACCAGTGAGCCCACTTCCCTGTTAAAAAGTTTATATAGATTGGCATTTGTATACAGTTTAAATAAATTCAAGCCTTGACGACTTACCCGTGTTATCGACAAAGTACTCAAAGACAGTTTCAGAGTTGGCGTCATTAACAGATGGAAGATCCAGTCTTACGTCGAGTTCGGTTCGCCAGAACTTCTCTAAACGAGATCTGTCATCTAACTCCAGCAATGCTCCCAAAGACCACATCAACGCAAAAATGTATATTCGTTCCAGAAACACGTCCGTACCAGCTTGCTGTTAATACAAGGAGACCAACTATACGAGGCAAATCTCAAACGGACAGAGCTTAAAAGATAATTTACAAACCTGATTTTCAAGCGTCAATAACCCGTCAAGCAATGTACAGAGTTGATGGACAAAAAAGGCCTCCAAATAGGGCATTTTTACTGTAAGGTTCTGAGAGATGAATCGATAGCTTTGAGGGAATGAACTCTCAAAGAGTTCGTGGAACTTGCTCTTTTCATTTTCTGGTCTGTGATTCAGCCGAGCCTTAAGAACAAAACAAAAACACAGTGTAGATGCGACAGAGTTCGCCATGTTTTTCAGTCAAATGCAAACGGCTTTGATCAAAATATTCGTGTTTTAAGACAAACTTAATATTAAAGTCTGCACTAGTGTTAATATCATCTGTAGGAAGAATTAAGAACCTTTAAATTTATTAAACGCCACATGAATATTTAGATCTTCTCTTACCGTAGATATTGGAGACCAGTCAAGTACGGAACTGGACATGAATACCATGCCATTTCGAGAGACTGTGGCAGGCGATGCATTATCAATATTATGGACCTCGAATAGAATTTTTGTGTTTGGTGCCATTGGGATTCGGTCGCCGTTAGCTAGGGTCAGGGTCTTGTTGTCGTCGAGTACAGAATTAAGGTTTTCAATCCAAATGGCATCCACTGGGCCGTCAAGAATGAGCCATATGTGCTCAGTAACTTTCTTTTTCAGTGTCCTCCTCCAGAGAGTTGAGAAAATACCGTCCGTCCAGTCATTGGTCGCGACGTCCAGACGTCCAAACATCTCAGGCGCAGTAATGGCCTTCGGATTCATCCGCATCTCCTTGTGAGGCTCCCAGAATATCGACATGGCCGCCATGAGAGTCCTGATGCAAGCTGTTTTACCGGCGCCAGAGGGTCCAAGGGCCATCATACCGTGACGAACGTTTTGTGTCTCGTAGAGCTAAAATAGGCGCTACCATCAATCAGCATATTCAGCAATCAGAAGGAGGATCGATTCAGAAGAAACGGAAGGAAAAGCAGTGCTTCGAGAAAGTTTACATTATAATCCCGAGTCCCTAACATTGTCGTGCCTGAATATTCTGCCATCATTGCCAAAAGCAACCGCGCGGTAACATTCATGTTTTTTTTTAAAATTCGAACGTCTTAAATGTAAACACAGACATATTCGTTGTGGGATATTAATAATTCGGATTACAACTGACGGTGAATACTGTTCAGTGAGTCCATTTGCAAAGCTAGTATGGCAAACTGTCAAAACCGGAGCTGACGTTTTAAAGAATTTGATGCGATCTAGTAGATGACCTTTTGTGCGTAATTACCTGACGAAATGGCTAGATTCGAATATCCTACTTTTTATTTCATTCGGATAAGTAATTCTTAAGCGAAGATACGGTGGTTTGCCTACAGCTCAAAACATCTTGTGAAGTTTTGCATATTTTTGTGAGCTGTCATTGCAGTTGAGAAGGCCACGTTTTCAATTGCACAAAATGAAAACAGCAAATTTTTTGTCGCTGACACTCAAACTCACACCTTTTTACTCACAAGATAGTTTGCGCCAGAACTGAGTGAAAACATACATTGCCTAAATGGCGTTTGACCATTCGTTTTTAATCATTAGAATCCTTAAGGAATTTGTGACTTAGTAAAGAGAGTGTGTGAAGATTACAACATTTGCAACCATTAGTAATCACAATGTATCCTCACGACTACACAGAGCACGGACGAAGTCAGTGTAATCTGTAAGATATATTTTGAATAGCATTGATGTCTTTCTATAAAAAGAATCGTGGCCATAATTTCGATTGATGGTTGAAAGTCACTCAATTTTTCTATGTTCTAATTTAGACCGACCAAGCACTCGAAAGCTCTTGGCATGCTTAAATGTTGCAAGGCTCATTTCACATAGAACTGGAGGGTACCAAGATAACAGGTACAAATTCCGATTTTAGCTTACTTGAACGACTTTTAAATTCCAGGCAGGATCGTTGACTAGGTTGAATTGGTCAGCCACACCCTCTACAGCTCTCTGAAGATCTGGGTAGCTGTCCTTTTGTAGTGTGATGCCAGGGAAGAGGTCGTCAATCAGTGACATAAAGAGCGGCTCGTCTTGATCGACCAATTTTGACAGGTTCATGTCTCGAAGACCACGCATTACCGTGCGATCTTCGCTGTCGTCAGGATTTTTTCGACGTGCAGCACCCAATGTACGCAGCACAGACAGAATATTTCTGAGACCGAAATCATAGTGAACCTTACGACGGCAAGAACAAAGGTTAAGATTAGACTTGTGTGTAAAGCTGCTTTGAAAAGAAACAGCAAACACTTCAAAGCTGAACCTTAAGTGTAACAATGGGAGCAGGATACAGGATTTATCTCGGACGTGAAAAGCTGTTTGAGATTACTGAAGATAGAGTACTTCCTGATCCAAAGGTTTGTGTTGAGCTATTCAGACAATATTGCCTGAATGAAAAACTACCATTCAAGAGTGATTTTTTGAGCTGTGCTGAGGAGGAGGAAATTGCACTTCATAATTGGTTCAATCTTTGCAGTGTGGATGGTGGGATTATGGAGGTATCATCCATCATGAGCTTCTTGTGAGTGACGAAATAATCAACGCAGGCCTCATGCCCATCAATTGTGTCTACTTAACAAAGCACTACGGGAAGAGCGACCTCGTCCTTTTGCGACACGATAATACCCTTACATTACCAATATAGAAAAATTGTGATCTAAAGTCTTAAATGAGAAATTTTGCCAGACCCTCAATTTTCTCCAGACTTGGCTCAATCGAGTTTTCATCTTTTTATTCACTATTGAACAACTAACGCAATATTTCGTTTAATCTTGACATAGACATAAACCTGGAAATTCCTCATGCAAAAGCGTCGAAAAATCTGGCTGTTTGGAAGAAGTGGTGATATTGGTGGTCAAATATTAATAAATTTGCATCTTGCTATCAGTTAAGACCGACTTTTTCTGTGTACGTAAAGAAGTTATTTAAATCTAATTGACTTATACCCCGGCCCAATGAAATAATTTCGAGAACAATAATTTATACATGAAATGTGGGTGGTACATCAGACTGGTGAAAGATTTGGAACCATTAAGATTAATTGGTACTGCCAGCAATTAAAAAAGAAGCCACTACGAAGTAAGGTAACGAAGTGACAGCACTCAGTGACGTCGTGACATACGACAGATTAGAGAGCCGATATGCACCAATGGATGACTTCGTAACCTTAACCAGAAAGACCAAGCTTACTTGCTTAGTCAATTGCTCTTCACATAGTTTGTAAAGCACGAAGAACTTTCGAGCAAGAATAATATTTTCCACGAAGCCGCAGGCAGCCAACTTTACGCGGATGATGATCTGTCGATCAGGCACCATCATAGCCACACTGCGGAAGTTGATTTTCAAGTTTTCTGGCAGCTCCTGCCGACCGGCATAACCAGG
>UXSR01005193.1:113344-127058 GCA_900604375.1 Mesocestoides corti | reverse complement strand
TTGATGCCTTGTTTGACCTACGAACATTAAATTCTCCGGTTTGACAGAGAAAACGCTGACAAGTAGATGAAAAAGGTTGACAGGCGATGAAATTATCCACAAGCTTTCTGTTCTTTTTCCTATTTCCGAAGTTTCAAGACTATAAATTTAATATGTTTGGCCTTTTGAAAAGTTGGTTCAACAACATCGCCACTTAGAAACCGAGTCTCGCAGACTACAAATATCACAAAGTCTGACCGAATCATAAATAAAAATTAAAATTTTTGCATACCAAGTCATCGAAAATGTCCCTTTGATGCACCATGATAGTGATAAGGGTCTCGAATTTGGTTCGCTGGAGGGAGCTCAGGTTCTTTGTGGTCTCGGTAATGAGGAGGTTCAGTACATCCAAAAAGTGCTTGTTTGTCTTGACCATGGCCTTGGGCTCGGCCTTGGCCTCCTTCAGGGCTTCGGTGGCATCCATTGTCCAGATTATTTGCAGCCCAATAATGCCGATTTGAGCCAACTGGGCTGTGAAAAATTCGATCAGCTCGCAAGCTGGGTCCATTATTAAGAAACTAGCCTTCTGGATACTAAGGTGCATTGACAGACGACTAGTGCGAAGTAGTATAGTCAACCAGGTCTCTACCTGTCCTTCACATTTGACAGGTTTGAACATCTACAAGGAGATAAAACCGACATTATTTTCCAAAATGCTCCAATAGAATATTATGGTTACTTTGACTAACTTGGTGCCTTTCCGCAAGTCAATGTCGGTTTTGAATATTACAGGATCGGGAGTTCATTTGTAGAATGAAAACGAAAACTGTAATGTGTGTGAAAATTGCCACTAGCTCATGTGCTCTTAAGTTATGAATACCTCCTCTTACCTGTACGCATTATCGGCTATTGAGCAAAACTTACATCTAGCCGTTCGCCTTCACTAGAGAAGGCTGCAAGGATATCGAGGGACTTGTCAGAAAAGAGAACGCTTTTGGTATTATCGAAGATAGCCAGTAAGTGAGGTTGAATAGCAGTGGGATCAGATGCCTGACCCAGAATCTCCAGCAAGACTGGATCAGAGATGAAAAAGAATCTTGGAAACTTGAGACGCTTCTTCTCCAAATAGCCCGACAGGGACTTCTGACACACCTCAAGTTGGTTCAGCAGGCGTGGCAGAATCTCCGTTAGCGCACCGTCCCCAGCGCAGCAAGCTATGACACCAGGATTGTCGCGTGCCCGATCCATGACCTTAACCCATGCTTTATCCACAGTCTGAAACCGCTTGGCCTCTTGTGGAAGTTGTTTGGCGATGTCGCCACCGACAAACACCGCTTCCAGGTAGACCCAAAGATTCTGCACACGCATCCAGTTCTCAAGAACTTCGCTGGTGACGCTTAACTTCTGAACCCACTCTTGGATGGGTTTCTTGAAAGGCACATTGTACCTAAGTAATAATAGGCATTAAATGGTTAGTGAGGCCTGGACTGCACAATATAGTATGTGTTTACTGTGTCAGAGGACCGCCACCCTAAATTAATAGACTTGAAACATTTATTTACCTTACTTCGTAACGCATCCGTACATTCCCTTTAACCCGGCTTGAAGGCGGTTAAGGCCAAAAGACTACACTTGAATATTCCAAACAAGAACTTTAAGACTAGGTTGGTACTGTTACAATTCAAATAATCATGATGGCTCAGGGGACTCGCATACTGCATGCTCGCAACTCACAGGAAAATTTAATTTTGGACGACCTGCAAGCTGAGTGTTAGCTTCTGATACAGTTTTTCCCATTTATCTCACTTCTACGTAACCACAATACAATTTTTAAATGTAGGATAGTTACACTGATGTCACCTATTAGAATTATCTACTTGGCTAAAGGTTTCAATTAAGAGATAGGATGAACAAACCTATTACTCATAAGCGAGCCGAGAATCATCAGAGAGTCTTCCAGCAATGGCATTATTTCAGACACTCTATCACCCTTCAGGAGGAGTTCACCTCGCGACTTGAAAGGCGCAAGTTTCAATTCTTGATTGGTCCAATCAGCAACAACGGCAGTAAGTTTTGCCTCAATGTCCTTCTCACGAACAGCGGAGATGCAAATATCTTCGACGTCGTCCTTGGACTCCAGCAATGGGGCATCGAGCATAGTTTTTAGAGTGAAGCCTTCCGACTCAACGTCAAAACTGTAGTTAGTGAGGGCAGCGAGGCGTTGCCAGTGACGCGGCTTCATGGCTTTGTTGGTCATCATCTCGAGAAGAGGAACCTTCTCGTTGAAGTCGTTAATAGTTTTCTCCAAATCTGTGTAGGCTGGCCAACTTTTAAGTGCCTTTGGTAAACGTTTGCACCTAAAAAATTATAAAGGATGCGCATATTCTCTCCCTTTGAGGCAGTCTACGGTGGTCTTTAAATACCAAATAGATTAAATTTGTGCTGCTACCAGGCTGGTGGTCCAATGAGTTTCACTGTGTGAAGAAGAAGCTTTACACATTAGCAATAACTTGAGACTGGTAACCCCATCTATTAACATTACTTAAATTTACACAGTCCCATAGAAATTAAAACAGATAAGTGGTCGAACTGAGCGACTTTTGTGCCCGCGGTCCCGGAGTCTCGATCCCGGAAGCAACCACTTTGACTGCACAGGAAGCTTTAGTTGGGACACAAATGTGTATTACACTAACCCAGAAAAGAAAGCTCGAAAATTCGGGGTACATCAATGCGTGTACTTTTCCTTATTTTCCTTAAGTGGACGATCGTGATAATGTAGACTTAGTCAGTAGAATAACCAGACCCAATGAAGTTTAATAACTTCTAGCGATGTGCAGACACTGTAGCGGCGGTGATTAAACCATGGAATTTTATTCAAATTTATGATTTTTCATGAAATACACGACGAAAACGATTTGGCCTTCAATTCTGTTTGGCTACCTTGAGAGGACGATTTTTCAAGCGACTGTGATTTTTCACGCTAGCCCATAATCAACACCGATGGAATCCCCGAAAGTATGGTAATGATTCCGGAGCCCATGTTTCGTGTGCACGCACGCACACCAACGTGCCTGCTGTTAAGACAATGACCTCAGTTGTGAGAGGGAGCAAAGGGGACAGGGTGCGGGTTATCGCGCTTGCAAGAAACCTAAGGTGATAAGTGGTTCACATGACCACCTAAACGCACTGGACTTGGTATGAGAAACAGCCTACTTTTTCTGAAAGTCTTCCAGATCAGCGGCAATTTTCTCCATGTTGACATCTCGCCAGATAATGTCATAGTAGCCACTGACGGTCTTATTAACCTCATTGTAAAGCCCATAAAGCCTCTGCAGCAATTCCAGTTCCTTGCCAATCTGTGCTATACGCGAATAATCCGATATGGGCAGGCCGAAGAGTTGCTCGCCCTTGTTAGCGGTCACCACCTTACGGGTTAGGTTGTCATGGCGGTTCTTGAATTGGATTTGTCTGTCCAATGCAACTTGTGGCATCAGCCCTGGGACCATTGGTCCCTTCTACAGAAATTTAAAAAATGTCACAAGAAAAGAACATATTATAATATCCCAGGGTCAATGTGTTTGACTCAGTAGCTTTGAAATGTATCACGTTTGCTTCGATCCATTTATTGAAGCTCCATTTGTAGCCTGAAACTCACATTGAACACTGTGTTTTAACGAAGCCTGCGACCTTACAGCCTTGACTTGGTAGTTAAAGTTTGACTGCATTTACTTTCTCATAACTAATAAACGTGATCGTGGATTCAATGCATTCAGAAACACTGAAATCGTAAGTAATCTGTTATGTCAAAAGCTCCTTCGGGTTCCAGATGATTAAACAAATCTAGGTGAGGATGATTTTCAAAGACATTTATTTTGCGTAATTAAGAAAAATAACTTCAAAGATTCTAAAGACTAGAATTGGCGTAGTTTATAAGCTGGTGGCCTGTGATGCTTTGTCTAGAATAGAGGCAGTTGCACCGGTGCGACCAGCTAATGTAAGATAACGCTTCATCTTTTCTTACCTCGTCATAGTCAACCTCAAATTCTGCAACCACCTGTCTGAGAGCCGTGATACTCTCTAGAAGACCATCTTTATAGTCAGCTTGGATGCTTAGAATATGATCCAACTGTTGCAGTGCTTTTTCCTTTATTCTGAGGTAGGCGTAACGGACTGACTCGACACGATCAGCCAGCTCCTTAGGAAAGGGCACATTGTACTTGGAGACAAGATTCGATGCATCCTAAACGCGATGCATGCATTTAATGCCACTAAATAATAACTTCGGCAGATTAAAACAAATCACTGACTTCACACTGAATAAGTGACATGTCGAGATCGATATCCTTCTCTCGTATGTCAGCTAGAGTTTCCATGACGAAAGCAATGTCGTCGAGGTTGACAACATGTTTTGTGAGGTTCCGATCCCACTCCTCTAGTTGATTCTGGATCTCATCCAGCGGTGCGATAAATTGACTAATGAAGGCTTGAACATAATTCTGTATGAAAACAAACATGAGTTCATTGCTAAGTCAGATTTAAAAATGCCAACTATATACACATTCATTTGACTGCTTTTAGTCCTGTAGCATAGTTAGAATGTTACTCTTTCGGTCCGCAGTTTATCAATCAAAGTATTCAACATCTAACGACCTCAATCGTTTAAAACCCAGCGTTTTATTATAATGCGTCTAAGTTAAAGCCATCCTCTAAATCTGAAGCAACGTTGATTTAAAGAGACAGTTGGGTTCCTCTGATCCTGTTACCATATGCAATGAGATCGGTGGAGTCTCGTGGACAAAACCACCTTTATTGTCTTCAGCCCCATACCCCCATAGTGTTTCTTTGCCGAATTGAAGCTCTTTAATTAACTAGGATTTTGCTTTTTGCTAATTGCCAAATTGTTTCTTTCAAGAAGATCAGTTTCGAATGATTGCATTCATTTCTAGTGAAACCAGGAAAGCAGTTAGTTAAGACTCAAAACTTAGAAGCAACGATATATACTAGGAGACAACATACCTTCTTTAGAGTGATGATCATTGCCTTAATCTTGCGTTTGAAATCATCCAAACTGATATAAAGAGGACCAACTACGTAGTGATCACACTCATTATCAACCTGTTCTTCGCAACTTCCAAGTTCCGCAAACTTCTTTTGGAAATCGTACATAGTGGGTTCCGTTTGAAGGAAGGATTCCATTTCAGCGGTGGTATCACTTTTATAGATATAGCTGAACCGATCCAAATAGGATGTGAGAGATTCAGTCTCGTAAATCGAACCTATGCACAGAGGAATGCCGCAAATTATTTTAGAAAACTTACATTTAAAAATCATTTATCTTATCGGTTACACTTGAATTTCCCAGCATGCCAAGTCTAGATGTTTAAGGCATTCTAGAGGTGACAGAAGTGACATTTCATAGGTTTTAATAGCTTTAACTATATTTAAGTCAAAAGAAGGAGGTTCGCAAAAAGAAATTCAGAAAGCAGAGTCATTTATGATTAGGGTAGTTAGGTATGTTTTGAAGAGAATAAGGATCGCTTGGTGTGCAAATCGAAACCTTCGTCAGGTGGTAAGTAGATCTATTTTGTCTACATTCTTTGCCGCAATGACAGATAAGATTTATTCCGTGAAAATACACGTATTGACCCCAAAAGAGCAAGTAAAATCTTGCCAGCTTACGTTTGTAGTTGGAAGACACACGAGAGATTTAATAAAAGCACCCAGAAGATGCTGCCATTTTTGAGTGAACCAAAACTCACCATCCATTTCAAAGACAATCATCTTCATTTGCTGCATGCTGGTCGATATGAAGCTGCGCAGACGATAGACCTCCCGATCGGCATGAACATCCTTGTACGTATTAAAGCGAAGGGCGTTGTCAGATTCCAGTACTAGACACGAAAGACCACGCAATATGCTGCTAGATTTGCAGTGTTTTGAAACTAGGATTATCCAATTGACTCACTTCTACTAATTTGTTTGGTAATAGATTGGTTGCGAGAAGTCCGAGTCTTTTTCTATAAATTAGGAACATTTTTTATAAAAAAACCAGGTAATTGGTTATATTTCCGGTTTTTAAATTAATAATGCAAGTCCACCATCATCGAAACAGACGCCCTATAATACTTGATGGCATTCCTGTTTGGACCAAACGGAGCACTTAAAATGAATTAAATTAGAATGCTAGGATAATTGTGGTGAAAATTCTCATCCAATGTTGCGATAAAAAACAATCAACTTCCCGTGTCTGATACGTTACCAATGACACCAGCCACACGTTGAATTAGGCGCAATAACCTGGTGTGTGGGATTGTCATTAACCATCTCATCGATGTTTAATGTCAGTTTCTCCGGGGTATTATTTCCCTTTCTAAGGTTAGACTCAATTATGTGTTTTCAGTGACATATTAGTGTTGACCACTAACTTCTAAGGTAAGATCTCCCTCTAAGACGCACAGTAAAATTTTAAAGTCTAAGTAACCACTCGTTGGGATATGACTAAGTGGTAACTAATGGCTTACAACTCCATCGGGAATTGTGGCTCCTGCGGCCTGGCCATCGGCGTTTCCAACCCCGTCCTCCTCGGCCCCTCCCCCAACACCCATGGAACTCCCTGAACCCGATGGCACACCTGGCGAAGCAGAACTTCCAGTCTCGCCTACTTCTGTTCGAGTGCTACTGTTCGAATTGGGCATTACCATGCTCACATTCTTGTTTTCCATCGCTAAAGAAGAGCAGAAGTAATGTATTGTAAGAAATCATAGGCAGACACAAAATTCAGTGGATAATTTACAATATCCTGTAAAATGAATTGCACAAATTGCTTGCACGATCAATTCGGTTATAATCAAGGCAATTGTTTAGACTCGGTTTAAAGGTTTAAGAGAGTCTATATGTGCGCTGCGTTTAATGTATTAGGAAGCTTAGGTCTCTTGGATTACTCACAGGTATGCGAGGTGCTGCCAGCGGTGAGGGAAGCGCCCTCGGGGGGATAGTCGTTCCCCTCTGCTCCGGCTTTGAGAGCATTCTCATTGATTTCGCGTTTGCGACCGTCAGAACCCCAAGCCAGGACACATTTGCAGCAACTCTCGATTCCGCCCACGATGCTGCGTAGAGCTGCCTGGATCTCCATCGGACGAGGCCAAATATCCACCTGTGTCCCTATAAGTCTAACATAGCAGCGGACCAAGGGACGTGGCTTTACGTTTTCTAAAACAACAAACAGGAGACCACAAATTCACTTCAGTGTTTTGGAGAAAGAGGGGATAATCTAAGCTAATATAACAAGCGTATTCACGTTAATGTTACACGCTAGTATACTTCGGGGTTATAGCACCGATGTGAAACAATCTATCGTCAAAATAATGCTTTGGAACCTGTCAATGATAATACCACCGAAAGCTGCTCTATTGATCCATTGATTGGATCTACTTGTTTTACCACTATTTAAAGTAACTTAAAAACTTTAGGGAATAAAACGGGAACTCAAACATTACAAATGATTCATACCAGTTTAACTTACTCAGTTTCTGAACAAAGGCGTTTTTTTCGATTTTTAAATATGTATTATTAACACTAACTTTGCATTATGATTTAAAATTAACTAATACATCGATGGGTATGCATTGCATGAAGATTTCAATGAGTCTTGTCCATAATTAAAAATAAGCCAACACTTCTTACTGGCATGTGATGTTCTGAAACAGCATGTGTGGTCATCAAAGAGTAGTATAAGCAATCTTGATTTGGATTTTAATTGACTAATACCACAGAGTGAACTTATTACGCATCAATGTATGACTGCAAATTCTTGTAAAAAGAGCCTCACATTCGAAAAACACATTCAACTTGTCAAGTTGCATTGCAATCAAATTTCTCTCTGGCACCCAAAGGACCCGAGAACAAATGGTGGGGATATTAAGGTAACACGACGGGACGGCCACAACCGTTTTATTCATCCTCAGGGCACGATGAGTGACTGTGGGCGCCCGTGTGTGAGCATGTTTGTGGTGGACTCGGGAACTGAGACCAGTGAATGGTAGGGGTGAGTCAGACAGACACCTATGAACTTGCGGTAAATCTGTTCGGACAGGCTTTTGCTCATCCGCCTTCGCGGGCCGCCTTCTTCAGGAGTGTGAGCGGGTCCATGAACAAAGCAGCCATTAGACGGCCACCGGCGACCAATTGGATCCGTGGTAATCACCCATGGAGATTATTTCCCAAAAATCTAATCTTTTACTTCGCGTTTTTCAAATAAAACTGGTTTTGAGCCGAAGAAGATCTAATTAGCCCTTCCTTAAGCCATAAAATTAGGCACATGCATATAGTGGATTTCTGCTCTGTTGCAAAGCACCATGGCTCTGGGTCGGTTTAAGTAACCTTGGTGAAATAAACGACATACTAATCTGGACCAGCCGTATGTCTGTTAGGCTAGATTATTCTCTAAGGGTATAATCGGGGTGAGGTTTAATTTTCAAGAGGATTCGATTGGTTAAATTGTCAGAGGTCGGGTAAAGCCAATAAACAATTTATGTAATTATACTCATAAATTGTTCAAATTTATTTCTGGAGTGCTAAATATTGTCAGTGCCTGGGCACAGCACACAAACTGGGAAAAAACTAGTGGAACTGAAGTGTCATCGAAAAGGGCGCGAACACTAACAGGTCTGTGGTTAACCAGTCAGAAATGCCGCCAATGAAAGCGAACTCATTTAACCATAACCACAGGTGTGAGATTTATTCAAATTTAAAAGTTGTCCGTAATAATGAAGTCACAATATCAAGTCAGTGACAAGAGAGCATAAATACATTAGAACACAATCTTTTGATTTAGCTCTTGGTGAGAATTTAACCTGTAAAAAGTCAATTGTCCTGTTGAATACGAATGGAGTTTGATAGTTTTATGCGGACATATGTTTATCGGTAAAACGAGCATTTTTTGACGTCATGCCATCAAATTTGCACTCTTTAACGTATCTACACCATCTTGCCGCTGACTTGATCATTATGTCTTCATTACAATGGGCATCTGTGCTATAATGCAACTGACGTTTGGTACTTGGAACTCATACCTGCTTTAACCTTGGTACCCACAGGGATGTCCTTGAGGACACCAGCTGCATCTTTGACTGCGAGAAGGCTCCAGATGGAATCAAGGGCCGACCTCACAGCCTGACAGACAGAGTCAGTGGCCCGAGCACCCAGACTCATCATCAAATCATCAGCAGCAAGTGCAATCTGTACAGCTGTCTTCAAAGAGGCCTGAAGCTCTGGAGGGATTTCTTCGTTCGCACCTGCATCGGAGGTCACTGCTGCATTTGCATCCGCTGCGTCCTTGTCTACCGGGCTACTAGTCGTTGCCACCGGTTTCGGGCGACTTGGTGCTTTGATGAAAAATGAATGGGCACATTAGCTACGAAAAAATTCAGGAGTTTGGCATCTGCAACGCCTGTTGTAGTCTCTGTCCAAATATAGGTTAACTGCTGCCTGGTTTCAACGCCAATAACGCCCTAGTGAAGCACGTCTTCAAAACACCAGCTTTCTGATCTTGAAATTCGACTTCTTGAAGCATTCTGTTTAGTTGTGCTTGAAAGTGCTTGCCATTTTCCTAGTTGTTCAATCTATTCACACACGTTTTTCAGCGCGTGCTGCTTGTACTCTTCGATACAAAAGCGGAGAATGAAGCTAGAAATACTGGGTATCGGCGAAAGTTACAAAGTTTAAAAATTGTTTTTCTAACCGAAATATCAACACTTGACACGATTGAGTAAAATCAATATACTATCAGCTGTAGGTATCTTTCAATCAGCTAACCTCCACTTGGGTCCTGGCTTTCCATATGAGCATATCGGATTTGGACTTCTTCGGCAATCGCTTTCGCAAGGTTATTCTGATCGACATATTTGTCATAGTCTTCTAGGAGCAGATTAAGCATCTCAACAGTGGCCTTAAGTGCGGTAGTAGTCAAAGCGTTCATACGTTCTGCGGCTGTGGTGATCTGACTCTTGGCCATGTGAACGAGTTCGAAAATCTCCGGTGTCGGCTCTTCCGGTCCCGGCAAAACGAGCATTTTCGTATGGCTGAGCTCAGACAGCACATGGTCGATCCTGTTGGTGCGAATGTCAGCAAGTTGCTTGAGCAGCCGTTCAAAGTCATTCAAAACACTCAAGACATTCTAAAATTGGATGCAAACTACTGAAAATATTGATTTCAACGGTGGTCGAAAAAAACTACGCATCTGCAAATAAGTGTTCTAAGCATTATAACTTCATGTGGAAAATTTTAGTAACCAAAAAATTTAGCCACCTAGTAACTCTGCTGTGAACAAGATTAATAACAGAAAAAAATCTATGATAATTGTGGTTGTCCTTCTCAGGGTGAACGCACTAACGTGTTTTGTAACCAGATTATAGGATAGTTCTGGAGTACATGTTAGTTTGTCTAGTTTGGCGAGTGTTTTTATGGCACGTGACCAGACGCTGCAAATTTCTACTTCGTGATCAAGGGTGCACATAGAATTTTACAAAAAGCGTAAGACATCGAGTTAATAACGGCTTATCAATATTTATAAGTGTATTCGCAAAATAAGTAAAGCAATCACGTAAGTGGGATGTGAATTTGTCTGCACACAGAAGGCAGTTATTGCTTAACTATTTACCTGATTATCGTGCATGCAACCTAACTGCATTGTGTTGACTATTTATGGACAGTCTTTCGATTCAGGTGCAAGTTTTGGCGTTTTATATGTCCAACTCTAGCGCGTTTTGTGAAGCACTAAAAAGAGGATGATAACTAGCCCTTGCACTGATTTAGGGGAAAAAGTAAGGACTTAGGTTCAAATAGAGGGTTTCGGAAACATTCTATAGGACTGCACTACGACTTCAATCATCACATCTCAGTGACATTCAAGCGCAAAACTCACAGCGACTAACGAAGGCACTAGCAAACCGTCGATCATCACATCAAAGATCTACGAAAGGTGCTAAACACTTTGCCAGTTTGGGTTCCGAGCAAGGTTGACGCACACAAATAGGGTCGCAATGGGTACTTTTTTTTCACTACGGACGATCCTTCCTTTACTCCATCATAATCACCAAGCTTGACGTCAGCTTTTTATCGCCTTTCAACACTATGGACTGAAGTTTTCAACGTGGAGTTAGTGTGGGAGTTTTGGTATTCAAATTCGATGGAAATTTTACTTCTGAAGGCCAGGAATTAGTTATAATGACAGTGTAAATGGTGATTTGTGTCTAACATTATTTTTAATTTGAAATCATTTATAACACAATTTAAAGGATCAGCTTAAATTGGGATCTCATAGGTGGCAGAAAGGTATTCAAAGGAAGGCAAATTTTGTTGTTGTGTTTTTGACAAGCTTGGTTGTGTGGTTATTGACCAAATTCTATGCTAAGTAACTGCTTACATTGATATAGCTCATGATCTTGGTGCTGTGCCAGTTGTGCAGATACATCCCGGGTTCAAGAGCTCGATTGATTCTCATCATAGTGGGTATAGCCATTACATGGTATTCCTTAGGTATTGTGCTGGTAATCTGGACGTATCTGTCACACAGGTACTAGAATGAAACGAAAAGGCCACAGTAAGTCCTCATCAGATTTACAAGGGGTTACCTGTACTAATTGCTTACTTTGAGCTGCTCATAGTGGTGTTTGATAAAGTCAGCTTTAAAAAGAATTTCTTTAGCAAATTGAGGAATGGGACACTGGAGTTTGTCCAAGACGAAAATCTCTCGTAGAAGGCCAATTATGTCAGGATCCAAGTTAACGAAGAGTCGGCCAAATGGCTGAGGCTGTTCGTTGTAGACGATAAGTGAAGCTGAGAGACCATTCAGCTTTTTGAAAATCTGTAATATTTGACCGAAAAATTCATTTAAGTATAAATTCGAGCCTAATTATTTCAACTTCAAAATGTCTTGGCACTTATTTCTTTGGAGCAGTAGGCACTCCCTTCCGCTACTACCTTCAAAGTCATTAATTGTGTGGATTTTTTAGAATGGCCTAATCTGATTGACCTTTATGGGGTTAGGAATCTTAGGAATTTCACTTGATGTTATTCAAAGGCTTTTTTTCAATATTTCGGAAAAACCCGCCCATGCAAAAGCTGTTCCATCAACTAGGATCATTTTAGGACGTAGTGTTGGAAGTAATGGGCAATATTCCATCCTCGAAGGAAGTATATTTTAGAAATTTGGGTGGATTTATTCTTGTTGTCTTTAGTCTCGGTTGTGTTGGTAATAATTACAATTTGGAATTTATGCAATGAGTATGGGGACACGTAATTCTTACGAGTTTTGACCAGGTCTGGTAGACGGTAATCTCATAGCTGACAAGTTTCGAGGCAGCATCATTGTAAGCGGAGACAATCTCTTGACCCTCGGAAGAAACAAGGGCTCTTGCTGCTTTCGTACAAATGACATTCATTGGGTCCTCAAGGCGTCGGTACAGATTTCTAGCCCAAGCAATGCGACCAGCAAAGTGTGGCATGTTTCGTTCCATCGGAGGGGACCCAAAACTAGACTGAAACAGTTCCATGATGGTCCCTATTTCGTGCAACAACTTAAAGCACAGCTGACGATACCGCTCACCGTGCTCCAGGCCTGGAATTTCAATAGTCTCCAACCCTTCCTGCATGGTAACTGCGTTCATCAGACCATTTGACTTATTAAAATTGGTATTGATGGTGTTCAGTAGCATACTCTGCAGGTAAAATTTTAAAATAGGGATTACGTGGTTTCCAGAAAAGGCTTAAATACAAGAGAAAAATAGGGATTCCTACATGGATTTCAGATATTTTTTCTTTGAAATCTTCGTAATCGGTTTCGAACATTGAGTTTCGGTGGTCAAGATAGTCGTAGGGTTTGGAAACGATCATATTATTGAGTCGATCAAGCCTGTTGATAAGCGGATCCTTACCTGACAAAAACAAAATGCTTAAGATAAAGTTGCGAGTGTCGTTTTAAATAAAAGCGCTCCTGACTGCTGGTGTTAGATAAATCCTGATAAAATGCAAACGAATTGTCAAAATTGAATGTTTAAGCAATTTCTTCAATGGTTTTCTGTCGATTAATAAACAGCAAATCACGGGTTAGGACGTTATAAATGCTCGCGACTCGCCATGTCGAATTCGATTCAACTAATTTTAACTGTCCTAGAAGCAGTTGCAGATAAAACACTTACCTCCTGTTTAACATCGACAAATCAAGGCGACTTTTCACTATCAAGGAACACCACTGAAATAAAACGCGCATGCTTTTTTACCGTTGAAAATCGGACATGAACTTTGTAACCACCCAATACTAATATGTTTTTAAGCTTTACCACAGAAACAACCAGGATTTAATTTATCCTGCCCAATCCGACAAATTATTTGTCATTGGAAGTAAGAGAATGTGATGAAGTAAATTGGAATTCAAGTAATTACCTCATATTTCCCCAGAGCTACTAAATATTAGGCTTACAAAAGCTGCATCGCCCTGCTGGTATTTGGGCTCCATTATGGGGGCTATCGCATTTCATAAACTTGCACTGGTTTTAACTTCCACGAAGAAAGCGAACGAGTCTATTTTATGACAGACACTTTTACACTGGAACTCGAACGAGAACTTGACGAACCTTCGAGGACGAAGTCACGGATTAGCGAATATTGCTTCAAAGTTTTGAGCACCCTTGTAAGGTAATCAAGACGCTGGGTGAAGAGATTCATGTTGCCGAATATT
>UXSR01005193.1:75040-112868 GCA_900604375.1 Mesocestoides corti | reverse complement strand
AGACATTAAAGAATTTGGCACGAACAAGTAACTGGGTAGTAGGACCAGTGAGAATAAGTAAATTACTTACTTTTACCAAAAGAACTGTCATATTGGAGTAAGTATTGTAGAAAGTTGAACACTGATAGAGTAATCCAAGTGCTTTCATCAGGCTCGGCATTCGAGAAATAATGGTTTTCTGAATGAAAGCAAACAATTAATATTTACAAACACGAAGTCATAATCTCAATAACTTGTGACTTTGATTTAGTATTGAATGAACGAGACTTACGAGATCCGCAGCACGCAGTGGAGAACAGAGTCTTTCTATCGTGCTAAGGTACTTGACATTTCCACTGGCTTCAGCATAGGCATACTTAATCTTCTTGTCCAGCTCCAGCCATGTCTAGAGAAACAATAGGAGCAAGTTGTGAGAATTAATCAAATGAATAAATCCTAAATATAGAAAACTTACCGGTATAATATTTGACTTTGCTTGAGTGAGCACCGCGATTACATTTTTGATGTCGGGCCTTCCCAATTCTTGCACTAGGGAGTTCATTCGTGTCATCTGATATTTCCAAAATCGGAATTCTCCATCGGGGCCTGTCTGGTCTTTTTCTACACGAATCAGCTCCACTGATTTAGCTTCCTAAAATTGTTTCACGAGAATAATTATATAAGGAATAGGAGCTTGAGTCAACTCTAGCCAGTCAAGAATGCTTACAGCGTCAATTTTTTTCATCCAAGCGCTTGCATTCTCTTCAAGCAGACTCAGTCCTTCTGGCGTCCTCGAAAGGGAGATGAGTCCTTCGATATCAGTAAAATGGGCTTGTTCGTGAAGCTGGTAAGGTGGTAGGGTTACGTGCTGTTGGGAGCAAGTTATAATAGCTAAAACGAGTGAATACGAAAAACAAATTGCATGAGCGGAAAAAATCTAGATTGACGCTCACAAAAGCAACTCGCAGGTAAAAGTTGGTCAAACAATGCAAGTAATCACAAAGTTAATGTGCGCAGAAGAAGCAGTTAAGTAATGTCCTTACTCTCTAGGCTGTTGAGGTAACTGGCCAGGAAATCACAATACTCCACGTGTTCTCGGGCAGTGAGTTGACGCAAGTTGGCCTTCTGCGCCTTGACTCCAGGAAAGACGTACTTCGCGAGGTAGTCGTGTATGGGCTGTACAAAACCAGCTGCCGGATCCAATTTGCATGAAAATGTTTCCTGTGTGTTGCAAGAAAATGCAATTAAAAGAATGTAGCAAATTAGGCCTTCGGTGAATAACTTCGAAACTTATTTTTTCTTAACACGATTAAGGGGTAGCAGAAAACCCACGATTCGGACTGGTTCCCGGTTTCACATTTCACCAGAACAATTTATCAGCATAATGTGTTCTATTTCCTACGCTTTATATAAGTCAATCCCGCCACTTGCATATTCACGACCTAACGAGGCAATCCATGCCATGTGTGAAAACCACAGGTGGTGGAATTCAGGCTTCCTTAACAAAGTTCTAGAACCGTATGGCAAGTCTACGCCTGGAAACATATGTATATGCAGCGGTGTGACACAGCGCTATGGATGGGTTAAACACTCAAGTTTTACAGGCATAACTGCCAAACCAATGCTTTGAAAGAGTGCTCGAAAATCAGGTTGCTTAAGTGGGAATAGAACAACTGGAGGAGGTCCGGAATGTTTATGAGAAATGCTTATTTTTGAAAACAGGGCCATCTACTCAGCAGTTTGTTTCCTCACCTTAAAGTAAAGCTGAATTTAGGCATGCATTAAATTTACACAAAATAATCACGTTCAACAACAGACTTTAAGTAAAATAACATCGTCACAGTGAGAGATGTTAATTTTATGCTTACTTGATTGAGATTACTACTGGTTATTTTTCCTTCGAAAAAGACACGCATAAGAACATAGGTCTCCGCCTTTAGCGGAAGTTGGCCATTGTGGAAAAAGTACCGCTTAGTTCCGCGAAGAGTTTTCTTCTGAATCCTGAAAGCTTCTTCTGTAAAAATGACAAAAACAGAATAAAGTCCTTGTTCAGAGGAAGCCTGTCAATGACAGAAAAATGTGCAATACAAGTGGAAAATTGTTGCAAAAACATGGACCTCTTGTGCTTATTTTGGTAACTCGGATTTGCAATCAAGGGTGCGACTGGACATGGCACGTCATTTTAGTTCCTGTGCAAACATCCTTGAGAAGAGAACCTGGAATTACGAGGCTGTGATTTAACAATCCTGTCGGTGCTGAATCTAAGGCTGTGCACTGCTTAAGTCGTTGATTTGATCACATCACAACCGGCAGTTAGAAAGGCGATTGGTCAGTACCAGTACAAAGACAGCCTTGTTTAGGACAACCAGTATAAAGTGTACCGGTTTCGAATTATGGTACACTACCATTAAATGATTTTCGGCAGATTATGTTTGAGAACAAGGAGGCCTGAGCCTTGTTGCTATATTCCCATTAGTTCGATTTTTTTGAAAATTTTAGCCAATATATATTTGGGTTTTTAATTTTGCATTTGATTCTATGGGGCCAGCAACCCCGACTTTTGACGTATATCGGCTATTCTACGTGCTGGCAATTGGCCATCTTACGGTCCCAATTCCGGCTCTGCTTAACCAGATTTCAAATCTGACCATATCAGTTCCGGACGACGCCAAATCTCCGGACGCCACTAAACTCTCCCGTCGACGACCAATCGCCTGCGACACTCCGCTTTTATCAGCCCAAATCTCTCTCTTCTTTTGGAATCTAGTCTCATCACGCACTTCTACCACATTTTAACCTGGCCGCATCTTTCGAATTTTAATGATTGTCCGGCAAAAATTCTTGCTCCATTTTGCCTCGTGCTTCTCAGCTCTCAACCAGACCAAAAGGCCTCAACGATCTTACGATCTGGCCTCAAGCACAGCTATGCATCTCAAATGACTTACGACGACGCACAATGATTTCAAGCGTTTCAGTTATCTCCAGGCTACGAAAATCCTCCTCGTTTCAACATTCGATTACACAAAACAAACGACCGACTTTTCAGTACGACTCACTCCGATGGCCGCATCACAATCCCACAAAACCCATGGCCTACCCTGTTGGAAGAAAAGGTTAGCTAGATTCTTTTGCTGGAGAAGAGAGCTGTGGTGGAGTCGCCTCAATCCAAGATCGTTATTCTGGTCGCTGCATTCGCCGATACATTGCACCCCTCGTCACAGCATGCTGTCAGCCGAGCGGAGCCTAGTTCACACCTCATAGGTGCAAACGATTATTCTGGATTATCGCTACGTGTGATAATATTTACCTAGGTTTCGTGGTTCGAGACCACATGCCGGGGCCCACAACAGGGTCATGGCAGTTTTAAACTAGCTGATTTGTTAACTTCATTAAAATCTGGATTCCCAGTAGGTGACTCTTGAGGATGCCAGCAACGGCAGTGTCAATTTTGTTAAATATAAAAGCAGAAAGTGCTTATAATAAGATATATTCTTAAACCCCGAATCCCGAAAAATGCCAATGCTTTCACAGTTGATAATTTATTGCCTGGGAATCTCTTCGTCCACTTAGTGTCTGTGGTGCGAAAGGATGAATATCCACTATCGCGGACGTGCCGACAACTTAGTTTGCAAAATGGATTTGAAACTATTAAAGTGTTAGAACATTTCTGCACTTAATTCCTCCATTAAAATAATACGGAAGCAACCAGATTAGACAATTTATCCCGCCAATCTGTGAATTATTAATGCGTCTAAATATTTTTCAAAGGAGTGTAATGAGGATGAGGAGGTTTTCTCGATGCTTTCTAATCAAACACAATGTACGGCAGCAAATAACAATTAATTCACTTAACATATTTCGAAAGTGAAAACTGCACCAGGAACCAAAATCTATATTACGTTATGCTCTCTTCTTAATTTTAATAAATTAGTCCGTTTTGGGGCTACGAGAGCGCGAAAATTACTACCAAGCTTGAGTGAACACTATTTCGGTTGTCTCGAATGCATTTCACGTAACTATGTTCATCAGGACATCGACATCAAGCGTTTCTATAAAAACGAGGCCTTTTTCGCGTTGGCTATATGCTTTCTTAATGACAAAATTAACGGCTGAACACCTGTCGTTCCTGTCTAACCTCTTCTTTGGGTACTTCAAGCGTTGTCTAGCCCCAACAATCTCTTGGACAGTTGCTTCGGCAAACTAGGTAACATTGAAATTGTGGCCATTTGAAAATAGCTCTGCAAACTTTGCATGCTGTCGGTTATGCCGCAGACTTTTCAACTTTTTTGAGTCCGCAGAAATCCCCTTCAAACAACTCGAATGACACCTTACTACAATGACTTACTAGCAGTACTTTGCACGTTAAAGTTCTGATCAGCATAGGTGATCATCAGAACACTTGCTCCATTCGCCTCGAAGAAAACGTTCAGGGCCTCTAATTGTCCGGCATCGAGAAGCCACTCCGAAGCAGTCTGTGCATCGATGCCAAACCCCCCCTCAAGCCGATTCAGAATGGTCATATGACGATCATCGATTTGGGCCCGTCGGTTCTCTCTTAATTCTCTAATCCGTTCCTGTGGATAAATTTAATTGACAGTAAGCGAAATCTCTCACATTCCTTGCCTTTCATATTCCGTATTTTATTTAATTTGAGCACACTTACACGGAAAATAAGCTGGATATACTTTATCATATACCCACATAATCCCTCTTATTGATAGTAATTGCGATTTCACGGCTGACTCAAAAATTTAGTTCTTAGTGACGTAAATGTGTATAGTTGTTACTTCAAATCGACTGTTACATTTTGGATCGAGAGTTATCATAGCTGAATCGCATGACTGTAAAGTCGCCGTTATGCTAGAATGTCGACTTGGAAGATTCTGCTCCCATCATTTTAAAATTTCGAGTTTTAGTATTTCCAAGAAATTTTAAGGAAACGCCAAGATCAGAATCTGTAAATTTAACAACAGTAGTACCCTTGTGGGTTAATGTAGCTCGAAATAAGATGACACTACAATTTAGTACACATGAAATAGCTCAGCTTGAATGATCAAGTGGAGTACCAGTAGCAGTGTGGAATGCAGCCGATGTCATAACCAGAAGGTAGAAAATTTAATTAGCAGCGCATGACATTTATTTTCCGCAATTAATCTGGCCCAATTTTCAAGTCTGTTTGAAAGAGTAGGAAAGTACTGAAGTGGTAGGTTTTAAATTCCTAAATGGGACATCAAGCCACCTTGCCGTTTTCCCTTGTCAGGCAATAATTGTACACTTAATTAACTCATGCGTATAATCAGTTTTACAGCTGAACCTTGCAACACGATGTGCCAATCGACGCGATCGCGGTCTATTCTGCAGTCTACGGCTGGAAATTCTGGCAGTTCTCAACTTGGAGACCAACGACCGATTGAAAGATCACAGCATATTGGTATAAAAGCATAGGCCGGATGTCAGCATCGCTGGTTTCCGGATAACGTATGTTAAGTTGGTAGCTTATAAGCACGATAACCCAGGTGCGCAGCTAATTCCCCAATTGTTTTTTATCAATTGCCGTCAATCCACCTTCGGCATTATAAACACATTCCACTAACACTTCTAATATTGACATTCGATTCTATTCAGCAGGTTAGTAAATAAACAAGTTCTCCTGACCACTATAGCAAGAAATTTGGTGCTCCTTAAAGGCAAGAGGTACTACTCATGTGATTGCATTAAAAGCTCAGATTAAACTCAACAGCCTCGCTTGGATGTCGAAAACCGGTCTATCGTTTAAATAAGTCATCGAGCACTGGTTAAAAAGCTTTACATTTGCAAGGCCTCGATGTAATATCGGGTTATTATACTATTGTCTACTTCTATAAGATCGTGTCCCAAAAACTAAGTTTGGTAACTACCGACTATCCGTTCCCTCAAATGGTAAATACGAGTTGTTTAAAAGAAAAGGACATGTGGAATTAAGTGCATTGAATCCTACCTGCTTTAGTTTTATATCTTCGTCTGTCAACATCTCGTCGGGACAATAAGGCCGGACTTAAAAATCCCAACCCGGACGTTGTGTAGTGCTATATAGGGTTTATTGCGGCCCCACTAAACCAGTTCAAGACACAGTTGTTTTGTGTACTAGCAGAAGTGGCTGACAAAAATATCGATTTCTCCTAGTTTTGAATGGTGTGTCACACTGAGCGGGTGCCCAACGAAACGAACGGTAAATTCCGCAGGATGACTACTTTTGTCCAACTTTTGCCAAGGAAAGTCTAGAAGGATTTTCGTGCTGTACAGATAGCCTCAATAGTTTTTAAAAAATAGCGAGTTTAATGATCTAATGACCTCCAACTCATAATTTTAGGTACATTTGTGGGTGTTCATTAACACAAGGGTTGAAGGAAAGGGGCAGCATCTTGGCCTTGGGAAAACGATAGAACCGCGATTCGTAATGAAGCACGATTAATGACTGATGAAGGAGGCGTACAGGTGGTGTACATGTGCACCATTTGAGTTTTTCAAGGGGAAGATAAGGCAAGCTCAATAACCAATGCGAGGAATCACTCGGATGGTGTTTTCCTTTTCGAAGCAGGAGCATGTAAATTGGACACATTTCGGGGCTGCTAAAAATGAAAATAATCAGGTGTAAAGTCCGGAGATTTCATTTTTTGAAGAGACAACAATTGCCATCCCAGTGTGAACAGGCAAATTGGGTAGCTCAGACAACTGAAATTCAGATCAAGCTGCTAATCAGACGGCGGGGGTAATTAGTTAAAACCCGAAATAACAGCAAACCCAGATATTGGGAAACAAAACGGAAACTTAAGATACCGCGACAAATAATTAACAGGAATTTATGTTAAAATATATAACGAGTTAAATATGGATAAAATAAGAATTGGAACCTTCATCTACCTTTTTGATTTCGGTTGCATCCTCTACGACTGAGTGATCAGATATCTGCAACAAATTCTTTTGCAAGTTCATTGCTGCGTTCATCTACAGGGAGTATAACAAACAAAAGAGTAATCTGACTGAACAGGTTTGTCATGTGTACGTAATTAAAGGCCGCTTAGTCTCTGAGAGTGCGAACTAGTATAATCAAGCACAAAACCCTGTGGAAAATACAGTGCTTGTAAGCGAGGTGCCAAATTACAGACAAAACTACTCCGATATCAAAATCAGTTAATTAGTCACTTTGACTAACCTAAAATCTACCTCAAGAGAACTTGATTACACGGTGAATCCTAACCGAGACAGGTGTCCTGACTAAATAACTAACAACGAGGTTTAACCCTTGGTTCGTCAGATAGATGGGTTTCGCTTTGACAAAAAGGACAAAATCTAGGCACAACTATAGTAAAAAATAAAAGGCATGTCCTTGTTGATCATCAAGTAGGAAGTTTCTTATGATGTCTTTACCTTATCCGAGAGTAACTTGAGCATTTCGGGGGAGTCATATTGCTCGGGGTTGTCGAGAAAACGAATGGTACCATTCCTTTGGTCAATCTTTACAAATATTGACTTTGAGGCAATCTAGAAAGTGAGATGGCTCCTGGTTAGTTGATTTTATGGATAATGTGGTCTGACGCGTGAGCGTTATACATTCACAGCCATACCATTTCAAGCAGGTGACGTTCTGCCTCCTTGGGACCACTTAAGTGAACTCTTGCAGCCAAATCTTTCAGGGATAATGACATAAAAGTCTAGAAAAACAATTGAACTTTAATTTGCATTAAAAATGAACTCAGAGAGCATTGCCAGTATGACAAAATCATTTGAAACGAAGTTAAAATAAAAAGCGAAGTTTACTGCCAGGTAATATTAAACTTGTTTGCACCGCTGAAATAACGTGAACGCTGAACTCATCTCTAATTACAAAGAATTTGTAACAGTTTTGTAGGGTTCAGGAAGTTTGTCTTGAAGCTATTTCCTGGCAATGCGTGTATAGTTAAGGGCGGCCAAAGGACCCACATGAAGAATGTGGCTTTGTCTCTCTGCGGTGATGTCAATTTATTCAAACCCATTCACGTCCGTCCCAAATACTATGATTAAGTCACAAAAAGGGAGGTTTACCTCACTGATGAAGTCGTAAATTTTTAAGATTTGTAGACATGCGTGCCTGGCAAATAGGGCGGAACATTACAAACATGACATTTGAGCAAGAAGCCATAAAAACACAATAAATCAGGATGTTTGGGTGATTAAGCATTAGTACACTAGTGGTGAAAGTTTTGCTTGATGTGTATAAGGTGCATTATCATCACTGCAAGTATTCACTAAGTGCAAAATAGTAATTCTGGTAAACCTACGAGAACTCACCTTTGTCAAGTTTTGAATTCTGCTTTTTATGTGATAATCGAAGAGCTGCTTCACAAGACCGTAGTTCTTATCCTGCAAAATAATTACAGTATCGTTACAAGCAATCAACGTAAGGCGTGAGAATATAAACGTGCGTTTACCGGGACATAAGAAAAATGTCGCGTTAACGAAAGAATTATCCAGCAACTAACGCGACAGCTGTTACGAGACGTCAAAGCTGACAGACTAACTTAATAATTACTTAAGACAGATGTCAATGAGCCGAGGAAATGGTTTTCCACCTTTAATCAAGATGACTTGACACTTGCTGAGAAAATAAATAACAGTGATAAATAGCCAATTGACAAAATCGCACAAGCACGTTTTTTGACGCGCTACTTAATAAGAATTGTTAATAAAAACATTTACCAGGACGAATGTCGCCATATTTTCTTCGACTACCCGTGCAAGGACAGTCGGGTCTGGTTCAGCAAACGCATCGGCCAGTTTCTTGTAAACGTCAAGGGCAAACTACAATAAAAGTAGGCAAACTTTCAGGTTCAACACAAAGCGACTTGGCTCATGAATGACTCAAAGATGTTTCCGTTCTAATACAAAAACCACTGCACAATACATGAGAATACAAACGGCAAGGAGGAGGAAAATTTGGAAAAATATTAAGAAAAAAGTGGGAAAGATAGAGACTCACTTTCAACCTACGGAATACGGAATTGTTCGAAGTATTAAGCTGATGCAGAAAAAAAAGCAGAAAACGAATTACAAATGTTGCGCTAGTATAACGCAAATAACATATGAGGTGAAATCCAATTGCAAGCGAAGGCATTAATTGGGGTTGCCTTTGTAGGTCTGCTAAAAGCTTGCTTGTACAAAAAAATTCCATAAAAAAGGTTGCACATAAAATGTTAAATGACAGAGAGCGATTAAATAAAAATCGCAGAGCTAACTTTTGAATACAGCATCAACATTTAGATTACGACGTTCAAAAATATTTATAACAAAACAATCCAATTACAAAGTAGTACGAAATTGAGCACATACATGGCCATTATGGATAAGTGAAACAATGATATACTTCTTTGCAGCTTCCAAGATAATTGGGTAACAAGACGGAGAGGGCAGCATAAGAGCCTAGAGGAGGTAATGACAGCATTCAGATCTTACGATACTAAAGAAGTGCAGGCTCCGATCCCACTTTTTTAAAGTTGCATATACCATCCCACCATAATAAAAATACAAAAGGCCATCTTTGCTGTCAAATGATTGTTTCTAAAAAAAATAGTTAAGAAGGCAAGAGCGTACATCAGCGTCGGCATCCAAAACATCGGTATTTAGTATGGGGAGTAGGGGGTTAAAGCATTTTGCAGAAAGTCCAAGCTGAGAGTAAATTATTGAAGATGAACAACTTACTTGGCACAAGTTAACGTGAAGGGAAGTCAGATGTGCAGGAGAATCCTGCACTTTTCTAATAGCCATCAATATGATAGGAATACCCGACATCGGCATGGACTGAGCTATCAGCTTAGACGTTAAGTGCTCACAAAGTTCACGGACTACGGAGGTGGTCAAATTGAAATGAAGGAAAAACCTAGTGGTTTGACAGCACGTAGATGTTCTGGGTTACAATTCTCAAATAAATTGCGTGTTTGCATGAGAATAAGTGAGTCGATTGATTGAGCTGCTATTATTTTTGCCCGCCTGAAAAATTAAATATTCTGAAACTTACATAATAGCAGCATGAACACATGTCCAACGTTTGAGTTCAAAACGATCTAACAGTAGGCTCAGAGAGGCTATATTTTTTGCTATAAAGTCTGAATTTCGTTCAAGCACTTTCGTGAGCTCCGTTACATTATCTAGAACAAGGTTATTTATGTAAATACTAACCACCAGCCTTCTCAAGAGCTGAAACAAAATTTTCCAAGGCACCAGCCATCGCGAGAAATCTTGTGAGTACTAAGGCTAGAATGTGTTCATAATTGGCTACACGGCGAAAGACGGCACCCAACAGCAGCCGTATTATATTATAACAAAATTGACGCAAACAATGAGTAGCTTGATGGGTCTTTCACAAAATCAAAAACCTTCATAACATAAACTAAAATAATCGAAACAGATTTTCTTGTTTATCTTAAAAGTTTTGCTAAATTGATGTTCCTTTTGTTAGTCATTTAGTTCCCTTGAACATCCTGTCATAGTTAATGGATACTCCACGAAATTTCACTTGCGTTAGCAAAATTATTGGCATCCTAGGTAGCGTTAGTGATTAGGACTTCGATTTGATCCTAACCGGTAGAATTAAAATGTTATAATGAGACTTTAAAAGGCAGCAGTGTATGCGCTAAATGATAAAACTGGCTCCTTTATATTGAGGCAATTATTATAATCCTTCTGAGCAATATATGTATATATTGTTATTAATAAATAAAATCACCTATGTAAATGAAAACTTAATATATCGTAATATAGGATCTAGTATTAAACACTTGTGATATCTCTTTCAGAATATTGTTTGGTATGAATGTAGAAATAATAGTTTGAGTTTTGCACTTAGTAAATGAACAGATCTCTGGACTAATTTTGTGCAGAGCAATTTGATAGCGAATTGATCTATTATCATTTTTAATGCTAGATTTCTTTATATTCACATAAAAAGCTTCCTATATAATGTTTTGAAAATGATTATAATTTAAGACCTTTTACTGGAGGCTGCCAACTGTTTACTTTGAATTGTTTTGCTTTATTTCTTTACAAGACGATTGCATTTAATACGACCGAATTGTGAAATTTTCTTATACCCCACAATAGTAAGTATAAAGTTTAGTTGAAGAATGGCAAATAAAAAGCTTAACAACTATTTTAGTTCTCAAGCAAAATGAGATATACACTTTGTATGTGGTGGTTTACATTTTGTGGGATGTACGTACCGCTAATACGCGTTCGTACTTCAAGGTTCGCGTATACCGAGCGATTTTTCTGTTGCCAACCAAGATTACATAAGAAATTGGGCAATTTATTAGTACCATCAACATAATACAAGAATGCCTGATAGCCTACGCTACGCATTGGGGGGACTTACAGGTGACCAGTCAGGGTAAACGAAAACTCAATTTTAGTTTTGCCTCATCTAATTGGCACCCATACTCGGTTTGCCTAGCTAGCCCCACACCATCAGAAACAAAACTGGTACCAATGCACACTTCACGAATATGAGGAATAGAGGTCACGCAAGGTGAATATCGACGACACCCGCATATAACTACTACATAAACTCACAAATCAAGTAGAAATGTAAGGGAACAATTATGCGGATTCTATCAAGCAGAATAAAGCTCAGCTGTCATACCTACAATAGATTTTCCTTAGCTACAATCCAAGCAGGCTTCACCCGGTATAATAGGGATATAGTAGCAATACATAAATTACTTTTAGAAAAGTACAAGGGGTAAATATACTTAGAGAAAACAAGGGTCTGGTAACTATTAACAAGGACTCATAGAGCACACGCATAGAAAGCAACAAATTGTATAGTTTTCGTTAGTGAGCATTTGGCATGCAGGATAATGCGGTTTAGTTCTGGTCATCCTCAGCCATGTTGCCATGAACCCGGAGACGGTAGATACACGTGTATGCCGGGTGGCCATGGTTACTGTTGACCGCAAGCTCAATAAACCGTGTTGGTTGGCCGTTCGGACGAGGCTGCATTAGAGACGAAATGAAATAAACTCAAAATCATAAAATTTAAGCAAATCGACATAAAAATCGTCAAAAAACTGAAAAGTTTATGTCAAAAGACCCCTTAATGCGAGATGAAATTAATTTGAAATTAAAACGAAGTCTCTACGATGGACAGTCAAATTAGAGAAAGCAAAAACCTAGCGCAGAGCTACACTTAAATAAACTGAAAATGTTGACTAATGGTGAAATCGACCAAGAATTATATTTACAATAAAAAATGTGGTATTCAACGCTATAAATCGTTTTGCAACAAAATATTTAGCACGTTGTGTCAGAATGAAACGCAGTCAGATGTTCTGCCATTAAAAAAGTCGGCATCCTTCAATACAAAATGAGTTTTAATTAGCCTATAGCTGATTTCCATAATGATGAGTTTTTTATACTAGACTGGCGGGAAGGCAGTTTCGAAGTAAGCAGCACTGGCCCGGAGATCTGAAAGCCCAAATGTCCGCAGTTATCTTTTCCTGATTTACGGCCTCAAATAATGACTTTGTGCAACACTCTGACTGCATATTTATCATTCTGTTACCATATTTTAAATAAACAGTTATGAAAGAAATTTAAAAGCAAAGTAACATAATAGTGTCCCAAAACAGCAACGTTTAGGATAAAAAAAGTCATGTTCACTACAACGTGTGTGTATGTGGACAACCTAGAACCTACCTTGATTGGAAAGTATTGTACTGGCTTGGCGTTTATGTCATAGACAAAAGAACCCAGGACTTCACCGTCCTCAGCAAACTCGGATTCCAAAGACTAAACAAATGAAAAACAAGCAATCAGCACAAGTCCATGCACTAGTAGGCTATGTCGGTCCACCAACTTTAATGACAAACTCGCGAGGTGCCGAGTCAATGCGTCCTGACAGCGCAACCAACTTGGAAACATGCTCCAGTGAGACTCCAGTAACATGGACACGTGCTGCCAGGCGAATGATCGCTTGGCCTTGGCTGCCATGAAAACACCAACACTCGCCAAGGTGTGTGTTCGGTTGAAGCATTGCACTGAAGATAGGAAACGATGTAATAGACTTGAAAAAGGGATGCATAAACTGCAACAGCACAGAGTGTACAGAGTTGTATACCACAGAAGTGATTTCATTTGGGTTCCGTTGGAAGCTTCGAACCTAATTAAACACGGACTACAAAGGACTAGTTTTACTCCTGTTGAACCACCGTATTCGGGATTGATGTGCACCCACTTCTAAAATGGGCAACTAAGCATAATCTCCGTCGTCACATACTAATTTGGCAAAACTGAGTGCTCAATGAGTCAAATTCTCCACCCGATTATATCAACAAAAAAGAGGTGATAATTACTTGGGCGAGCGTGACCAATGAGCGAGGGTAATGCCGAAGAAGCTAATTGCTGACTTGACACTGTCGTAGGTTCGGGTGCAGCGAGTGGACACTACTGTCCCCCCAGCGGATTCGAGCGCGAAATCAGCTTTGCCAGTCCTGTCCGCCGCAAAAACATCAAGGGCTGAATCGATATTTGCAAATGCGTGGATTGAAAGGTCACTCGTTCGAGAGTGTGTGGCATCTACAGAGGACAGTAACAAGACCATTATGCCGTCATGTGCATGGCGGCAATGTCCCTCACCGATACCATATGTGAGAAACAATACCGTTAGCATGACTGTGAAAAACTCACAGCAAGTGTCGGCAGTTGAACGTGGAGCAATGGTGATAATAAAGACGGAATTTCACATTAAAGCCATACCTGACTCACCTAGATACACTTCTTTCAGTCTTTCATCAACAGTGTCCTTAATGAGGTTGATTAACTTTAATTTCAGATCCGAACTAGAATCCGTAGTCTGTGTTAATTCCTCAGTAATTTTCTGGAAGAAGCAAATACGGAAAATAAAGTAAATATACGAGCCAAGGGGGTAAAAATATCCACGGAGAAACCGTTTACTTGTTTGAGGTCAAGGGAGATTTTTTCAGCAAATATCTTTTTCAGTTCCTCAATGACCTGGTCAACGGGATATCTAGAGGTTGATTGCTGAGAGGACTCATCAGCACGCACAGAAGCCAAGTCTGCATAGAGGAGAGAAAGGACATGTAAAAAAAACAGATAAATGGCGCAAGGCAAGTCAGCACATGATGGAACCTCAAGTTCATATCAATTAAGGCCTTTCCCAGACCTCGGCGTCAATTTAAAGACTCAGGTTATCGGGTAAAGCAAATTAAGTTCACACTATTTCATATTTCAAAATGTCTTTTCCAACATACAACTAGCGCTACGTAATACTAGACATGTAAATTGTTATGGCAATGCAATGCATGATATACAAACATGCTGTTCCCATTATTCTGATGCAAGTGCGTTTTGTACAGCCTCGGCAACATTAATTACGTGGGTAGATTACTACGTTTCGCCACAACACTGAAACGAAGTACACCAATAGAACAATAAAAAAATCCAGGCGCTTACCGCCAGACAGTTTCTTGACGGCAGCATCTAACCCGTCAGTAAGACGTTCAATGGAACCCACTCTGTTAGAAATCTTCTCCAAGTCGGCAACCAACCGCTTCCCCAGGGTTTCTGTTTCAGCCCGCGATTCAGCCGAAGCAGAGACGATGTCACCACGGATTTTTGCATTCAGTGCATCGAGTTTTTTGGCTTCGCCAGTTTTGTAACCTTCTAACTCGCGTTTTAGTGTCGTTAGCTGTGAACGTAAACGATCACGTGTTGGATTAGATTTCAACCCACTGACCTGACTCGTGCCGAGAAAAGGGTTTGTATTTACAAATACTGGTTCCAGAACACAACAATGACTAAGTTTAAAGGGATGGGTGAGGGTAAAAATTATCCGCGCAATTGCATTATTATATAATCAAGTTTAGACGGATCACCCCAACCAAAAGGCAGGTACATGAGTTGGATAATTATCAGAGTAATTACCATGGCATATCAGCTCATCACAAACAAGGCTGTGCGGAGATTCTAATGGAGGGGGTGTGTTGGGCTCTTATGGGTCAGTCAGTACTTGGCTTGGCACATATTTTCGTGCAACTGCTCGGGCACGAAAACAGTATCCACAGGAAACCCTGTAATGATTTATTGATCGAAACCGACATTTAATACGTTCAAGTAGTCGAGAAAAATTAAAATAAGTTAGATTTAGACATTACAAAAAGTCAGAATCTCTCACCGAAGTACTCGCAAAAAATGACAATGCTCTTTGTCGCCGAAATCTCCAATAAATAAAGCATACTCATTAGATTATAGTGAAAACTCGGAGAAGGAAATGTCGATACGAGGTAAAACGCAGCTTCGAAGTGTAATGATCGAATTTTACTAACCTGGGTTTCCAAGTCAGTCTTCTGTGCCATCACAAGTCCTCTTAACTCCTCCAGCGTTTTGGCAAATCTTTCGATTTTCGCCGTCTGCTGGTCCTCGAGCGGTGGGGATGAGTCGGCAGCCGACCCTGCAATAGTCGCCTCCAACTGCCTCTTAAACTCCGCTAGGCGAGCATCAAGTGAAACAGTTGACACAAATGTCGCCTGTTTGATCAGCTGATCAATCAGCTGCTTTTGCCGTTGATCATCGTCTTCGGGGGCTCTATTGGCAATCAGATCAATCTGCTTTTTAAGGGAGGCGACAACAGCTTGGAGTTGGCTGACATCAGAGCCAAACTTCTCGTACTCCCTAGTGCGAGAGGCCAGACGCTCCTGGTTAGCTTGCTTCAATTCCAACACCTGTCTGAAACACAAAAGCATACGTGCAATCCAATTTGCTGGCACGCTTACATGTACAAAAGGAAAGGTGATGAGCATGACTTTTGCACACAATGTTTATTAGCGATACACACCGCTAATAAAGTGAACCGCATAGAAGAATGTTTAAAATGATCGGCTCAATTTGACATTGACTGAAAAACGAACTCACCTGTCTAGATTACTCATTCCACTGTCAATTGTCCTAAGCTTTGCCAACAGGTCATCAATGTTTGACAATTTTGGCTCTGAATCTGGACGAGAATCTGTTTGAAAAATGTAAACCCCAAATGAATTGATAAATACCCCAAGGTTATGCAAGTAGACAATGTGTGGCTAGAGAACCTTTTACCATAAACTGGCAGGTCAGAGAACCAAAGGTAGAAGGTGAGGATTTGAGCACAAAGACCTCGTGAAGGTTAGACAAGTTGAATGACCATTAACTGCAGTGTTGCTACCGGGTTTCGGTTGTCTAAGGGCAGCATAGGCAGGGCGGGGCTTTTTGATAGGAAGTGAATTTTCAAGTGTCGAGTGGGTTCGCATGTTTGGTACATTTATAGCCCGCACTGACGTCACCAGATCAACTCACCCTTGAAGAAATGGAGTGAAGGATAAAATATTCCTGAAACAGCATTTTTCAGCCAATCCCACCAGAAAGAAAACTTCGCACTTAAAGAGGCTGTTGTTGGTTTTAAAATATCCTGGGACAAACAGTTCCAACGAAGAGCAAATGTGTCCGAAGGAGATTGGGGTGAAACTTCGCTACCTACTTGGTAACGGCTACACTCAGCGTCAGAGGGAAGTAAACCGAAGAGGAAACGGTTTTCGTCAAGTGCTGGGTCTTGCTCTACAAAAGGCTTCAGTGCTAAAGGCTTTGGTCAAGAAAAAAATCTCAAAAGAAATGGCTAGTACATGTACACTAAACAAATCCAATAATTTGCTTATAAGAGCAATTCGATGGCTCTGAATGAGGGAAAACACCCGATGCGTTTTTATGGGTGAAGAAGAACACCAAGAATTTTGATTTAGTGTGAGCAAAGCAGTACTTGTTTTCCCCAAGTTTGATGTTGGCCGGAATTGGTGGATGTAGTTCAGAGCACTTATGTTCTTTTCCGAAGACAAGCACACGGAAGTTGGACACATCAAAACACTACTCGCACGTTCGAAATGGGGGCAAAACCGCCTACCACAAAGTCGGTCTACTTTCTGCTCACTAAGTAGATAATACAGGATTTTATATTTCGACTTACCCGATTGTCGAAACAGGAATCCAGCAAGTAACACAGTCAACAAAAGAGGTGTGATAAGAAGCAGACAGCATAATTTTCCTCTTGTACAAAAGGCCAGATAATCAGCTTTATGTGAACGGTGCTCATGGTGAACGCTATGTCTACAACAGAAAACGGCGCATTACCTTTTGCAATCAAGCATCTAAGTACATATTAGTCCGGTAATGCAAGAAAGCTTCGTAAGAAAAACTTATGGCACACACCAATAAGAACAACCAATCTAACAATACATGTCTTAAGGAAGGTATTCAAAATATACCTCTACGGTTCACTGGGGTCGGAAAGCAGCGGAAGTTAAACGGGCTGCAGTTGACCCCTTAAAGCAAATTACAAGGACGTGTCACCTTAAACGACACTGAATACTATGTTGGGAAGACAATGTATCATAATAGAAAAAATGACCCTAGATGTGCGACGCCTTCGACCGCATGAGATCGTTCAGCTCTTAGTCATAGCTAGTTATATAAAGAACATCATCGCCTATAGATCCCAGTTTCAAATATGTCAAACTAAAACTCGTGCTTTTGTTTCATTTGCTTGCTTATCACTTACACGTTAAACCGTCCAGGTGAAAATAAACAAGACCGAAAAGAACTCACACAAAATGGTCGCCCGAACCAGAATAAAATCTTCCACTGTAACCCGGAGAAGTTCCCGTGTTGATATCATTCTTTCTGAGAACGGCAGCACACAATCTAGACAGGATATTCGTCCCACTCCTCCAAACAGCCTTGGTAGCAAGAGAAAGGTAGTGAATGAGCACTAGTGGGACGGCAATAAGATTCAGGATAAACGAATAGAGGGAACGCTTTTTGGGGAAGGGCGGAATGTGCGAGGAAGGGGAGGTTGACGAGCTCAAGGGTTGGGGTAGCACAGTGTCCCCGGAAGTTGATGGACGAAAATCAGTGGATTCAGCCGTGAGTCCTAAATTAACGCAGTGAAAAAAGTTAATGCGATGCAACAACTGTGTACTCCAAGGTCTCAAAAAGGTTTCACTTCTGGATTAATCACTTTTGGCGTATGAGAGCATAAGCCACGCTAGTACTAAGGTTGCGCGAGAAACGTACAGCAGAACCGATGACCTTAATTCTCGAATGTTAGTCGATCTTTGTAGTAAGAAATACTAACGTCAACAGGACCACACGGTGACGAAATTCAAAATCTACGGAAGCCTAATTTTTCCGCACCCCCACAGTAGAAAGCTGAATTCAAGATGGAGAAATAAAAGCATAGTAAGCTTACCCATCATGCTTGATATGTGCCACGGGCTGCCTGCGAAAATCCGCGCACTACAAATAAGCGAGAGTATAAGGCATTTTTTGCACATAATAGAAGTGGAAGGCTGGCAATTAGTGGTTGAGTCCAGAAACATTTTTATCCCAAAGAAAAGGGTGAGGGCTTCTGAGGAGGTTAACAGTTAACCATCTAGCAACCGGTGCTCACTAGGGTACATGGGCCCAAAGGCGTGCAAAAATGAAAAGTAATCCGAGCGACACTCCAAATTGAACCATAGAGGAAATAAGGGCCCTAAGTGACGTAGCCGTTAAAAAAACCGATAACATTGACCCGAGGTGGGACAGACGAAATTATATGGAATGAAAACTAAGGAATAAGTGGGCGTCATAAAAGCACACCTTAAGAATCTGCTTGAAATCTGACACAGCATTCCTGAAACTGTCCAGAATTTGTGTGTTGCAAAGAAAATCTACCTTCAAAAGGCGAAACATGCTCAACCCCCGCAAAGTGAGACCTCAAAATCCCTAAGACACATTTGATCGCGATTCGATCGGGGCTGTTTAGCTGGATCTAAAGAACCGACTGGTACACATGTCGGTGGTAGTTTTGAAATGGTCTACGCACTGTGCTTATGCATTTGATGCTTTCGCACTTCTTAAATTACAGTAGTGTAAGCACGGAGCACACAGACCTAAACACACCGTCATCTGTTATTTCCCGTTTGGAATACGCATTTTGGCAACTTAAAGCATGACGGTCATCAAAAAGCCACAAAACCATCCTGCAATTTAAATGTGAACTTTGGCCTATGGAGTTAAGGACTAGAAGAGAATACTTGTACAAACACTCACGGTCGAACTGGAGTTCCTTCGTGCGGCCGCGGTGTAGCCTCCGAAGGGGGAAGCCGAGAACGGGATAAAGATGACTGTTCCTCAGCTTCTATCTGGTCAGCTCGACGTCTAATGGCTTCTTCACGGGAAGGAAGAGCGGTGCGTAGAGCCGATGAGCTTGGCAGGTCATAAGTGACGTAGTTAGTGTTTCTTTGGACCGTCACCACATCACCAGACTGGAAAAGAAGTGGGGAGGCCAACTACTCATCTTTGTCATGGACTTATGCGAAGGGTGGCTAACTGATGACATTGACATTAGGAGGAACACCAATTGAACACAAAATAAAGGCTCCGAATGTAGAACAAACAAGCTAACCTTGGGGGTTCGTGACCGAAGTACACGATCCGTCGGTTCGATGTTTGAAAAACGACCTCGACGACGAGTTGAAGATGATGCACTGCTCCTGCAAGGACATAAGAAAGCCGAAATTATGGTGTGAAATCCAGTGATTTACAGAGAATGGAAGCTGTAGCTACGAGGAAGCTGCGTTACGGCCTAATTATTCACTGACTCAAATAACCCGAGAACAATGAAGGGGCGGTCACCACACAAGGCGAACACAACCGTTTACTCACTCGCGAGGCGTGATGTGTCACCGTGTGCGTGTGTGTACGCGCGTTTATGGTGGGTAAGGGGTGAATGACAAACACCTTTGAACTTGTGGCAAACCTGTCTAGACACGTTTCGATTCACACTGAGGTGACAGCTGCCACAAACCGACTTAATCTCTCGGATCACCGGGGTGTGTCTATAACACAGTGCCTTAAAAGCAAATAAAATCATGTTTGCTAGAATCCTATCCAATTTACCAAGACATTGGGGGCAGCCTAAACCGGGTCTCCGAAAGCAAGTTACTCCAAATCAGCAAGAACAAAATAAACGACTCATTTACAAGCGACAGAAAATGGAACACTGATCGGATTTTGAGATTTACCTGTGCTTGGAACTTGGAAAATTACTTTGGGAAATTTGAGTTAGGAAATTAACTCAGGACACAGGAAAGAAGAATGGTCTCACAACACTATGTTTAAGTGCCGATACCAATAAGCGGTGCACAAATTATCAAAAGTGCCACGTTTTCAGTTTCAATGGCATCTAGGCAAGCACAGGACAACATGTGGCAGATGTGGAATGAGAATTTAGCCAATCACGGTGATTGGCGTCCACCAACCCAGTCGCCGCAACCTCAGACACTCCACCCCCCTCTCCATTCAGCGTCTGCAGCGTTTGAGCGGACGAGTTTTATCATGCGCTCACCTCCACACACTACACCACTGCCTCCACATCGTGTAATTTACATGCCAGCGCATTCGTTAGTCCACCCGAGCCTTGGCTCACCCGGCACCGTCTACGAGCCAATTCCGAGGAGACCGATGCCACGTGATGCAGGCAAATAATTAAGGGTCCTGGAATGGGGTTTCATAGGCCAGACTTCACACACCTTCCAAACCTTTTAGGACAAACATCTACAACCTTCTATCTTAAAACACACTCTCACTGAAAAAAAGAATAGGTTTTGCACTTCTGACGTACATCGCGCTGAACGAATAAGATCCTATACAAAAATCACTTTTAGAAATATCTATTTTTGATCCGAGAGAATTGGATTTAACCAAATTTTGTGTCACCTTTCCTAAAATCTTAAAGTCAAGAAGAGGTTTAAGAAATACCGCTGACCCTGAATTGACCTACAAGTTTAAACCGCATGCATTTTGGGCTGGAATTCTATGGCCTTGAGTGCCACCAAATAAGTGGTACCGATTCATGGTACAATTAGAAATCGATTTTTGCTGATAAATATTCCGATCAAAGACCACGTATAAACAGCAAAGTAAATTCATTAGAGGTGATTTACACAAGAAACTTACAAAGTGGACAATTTCTCATCAATATCCCTTGATGAAAATTCATCATAACGAGCACCAACGGGCCGTCGAAGATTCCCTGTGACCCCAGCTACTGCAGTAGTGTTTGCTGTGGTCGGGATGAGGGCGGCCCCACTAGACTCAACAACACGATACTCAGCGGTCTCCTGGTAGTCTATTCGCCGCCGCACTAGTTGGGCGTTGGGGAGGGAGTTCACGCCGGCCATGACGTATGCTGGAAGGTCACGAGGAAAGTGAAATGGTACTGCTCTCACAAAATGCAAGCACTAAACAACGTGTCGAATATACGTGTGCTAACCATTAAAACATCAAGTAAACGCAAGCGTACAAATGGTTAAAATCAATACTTTAAGTATTCAGTGAACACATGCAAAATGTAGTACGCTAAATACACGGCAGGAGGAACAGCTGACAAAACTGCTGCACAAGCTGAGATGTATCAGAATAGAAAGGGTATCCTAGTTGGCATTAAGAGGGTTAAAACGTGAGTAAAATCCTGCAAATTCGAGTTCCCACAATACAAACTTTATCAGCAACCTGTTTACCGACACCCACAATTTCGTTTCACTGCTGAGGAGAAACACAGCAAAGTGGGATTGACCTTGAAAGGACCGAACATCCACAAACAGAAACCAACTTCAAACATGTCGCATCAAGTCAGGTATCAGACTAACAACAGGCAACACTTAGGTGGCAGACAAAATAACACCAGGAATCTAACACACAATGAGTCAAAGTAGCTGGCATTAACAAATGTATTTGGTACCTCATCAAAATCGACGAAAATGAGTAGAAGTTACAGAGGACGAAAGCAAAGTCACAATTCTTTTATGCATTAGTTTTGGTTCAAGTACTGCAACCCTCAAACGGCATAGATAGAAAGTTTGGTCCGGCAAGTCGTGTCACCTTGAACGACCGGCTACTGGAAATAGACCTTCATTACGCGCTTGTGTGAGACCGATTCAATGCGAGGAACCCATCTGCTGATCACACATCTCTCGACGACAAGGTGTTAAATAAGATGGTCACTGCGACTTCATCACTCATAAGAACAATGACCTATAGGCACGTAAATCAATGTAAGCAATTCGAACTACACTTGGGTCGTTTTGACAAAACTTTTCCCCAAAGCATTATTTCAGGCAGCACGTTTCTATGACCTTCCTCAGAAAACGTTTACAAGTTGTCCATTTCCCGAGATCTGCTCCAAAGACCACCGCTGTTAAATCTGATTGACATTTATATCTCTTTTTATCAATAAAATCCAATTCACCCGAAGCAAAACGCCTATTGGCTTTCCAACATTGCCGAGTCTAAGCCAAAGAAACGTTCATTACAAACAATATTGCCTCTAGGAAATACCAATTCGCCAAAATCTGGAATTCATAGCAAAGTGGAGAGGATTCAAGAGTGACCAGAAAAGTCGTATTCAGAATTAGTACGACAGTATTTCAAAACATATTCAACAAAGTATGATGTAGACAGCCCTTAATACCCAAAATCGTCTCCTTACCTTAAATTTGGCCAAAAAAGTAAATCTGGGCACAAGTAATTAAAAAGGTGGAACCGAACTTTTAAAAAGTAGAAGAGATGTGGCAGTGTGAGTGCACATGCCGGACAAAAGAAAGGTATAGAAAATACAGGATTACTCGAATGCAACGGTTGAATGTTATAAAAGCATAACCAACAATAAAACCAGGAAAAAATGCTTTGAACACGTTACTCAATAACCCTTTAGGACTAATGTGCCTTTGGGCAAGAATGTGCCGATTATCTTACTAACATGCAAATTTAGCAAACCTGTGAGTTTAAGGGCCTGCGTGGCCTTCAATTATGGTGAATCAGGAATGCTGAAATTATGACTGGGCATGTGGTTAAGTGCAACCAGTCTCTGAAACGACCGTTGTCCAGAGATGCCACCTGCGTGTGCATTTTAAGACCACACCATTGTCCATAAAACGTATAGGTGGCAACTGACCTTGTCATGATTTAAATAAACAGAAAAATCCATTTTTTTTCCGAATGCAAATAGTCCGAAAGGCCCTACACCTAGATGTCACCTGCTTTTAATAGTCGGGCAACGCAAGATATTTCACACCCGATCTTATTAACTAATGCCTCCCGGAAAACCATATGGCGGTCAAGGAAGACAGAGGACTTTTCTCGGATAACACAAGTGGGTCGCGTTTTGATTTGCAGCAACTCGGTGGAATTATTTCAGTGGCCATAATGCAAGCAGGCTAATAAATGATTTTAACTGATTTCCATTTCTCAAGCATAAAAAATACTTATCTAGAATGCCAATGATTTACAATTCTTTTAAATTGGCGAACTGTTTAGTACGGTGAGGAGGCAAGATGCAATTGCACAATGCGCATAATTTTCAGCCCATCGAGTAGTCGGGTTTAAGCACAAAACCATTACTAAAGTTCGTAACTTTAACGCAAACCAACCCAAACAATGAAAAAATGACGGGCAATAGTATCACTGAGTTCGTTGGAGCAACCTGCAAAACAGAATGGCGACAGTGACGAGATATTTGAAAGCAATAAGACACATTGTATTAGGACACGGTTTGTGTCAATAAGCCAGTACGCACTGTTACGTTAGTGCTTTGACCACAATTAGTATCCCAATTGACTTACACGGGCGATTTTTCGGCATGGCCAGAATGTGTGGAGATTCGTGTGGAACACTGAGTGTTGAGATTTGATGCGATCTAAAAAAAGGGAGACGAATACATACTTCGGTCTCTCTACACATGGTGTCTATGGATAATTTGCCCTAAACGGCAATCACTGGAAGTAACAATGAAGAAGACAACTAGCATAAGGCCAAACAAGTAAACCTCGAGCAATGGGCTGCATACCCGAGACCTCTTGTTGGACAGGCCATGTTTATGGTACTCCATTAATACAAAAAACCCAATGTGCACTCGCCTTTCGACCAAAAGCAGTAGTGTTCTAAGATGTCACTGCGTTCACCGGGGACCGATTACATGTCTATGCTACATATAATTATGGTCGTAAAAAACACCTGCAAAATTTAACCTACCAAGTGTCGCACTTTCGAGTTTTGGTAACAATTAAAGTTGAAGGATTTAATGGTAGCAATATACAGCTTTAAAAACACATGAACTAGACGTATGCAGTTTAGATATGACCCCTTCGAAAATTTGTATTTGGCAGACGAACCAGAGCCTATTCAATTCTACGGCTTTCAACGGAGGCACCCGGTATTCCGTCAATCGTCACATCCAAAAAGAAGACGGCAGGTCATGCACAGTGTCACCACGAACGAAATTCAATTTCCACAACACAGATGCCGCTTGTAGTCATGTCTGTTTTCACATCGTGGGGGATTTGGTTCTGTCAAATTGCCACCAAACAACAAAACCCTTCATGTAAACGTAGATGTACAACTCTTACAGTGAGTTAAGGTAACTCTTAACGAAATTTTATTGGTGCCTTTATACAGAACGACCACTTGGGGAAAATACAAGGCAGTCAATGCTTTAAAAATGAATTTTGTAAAAAAAACATGTACTAACTTTTGAGACGGTGTCGGGAAGTCAAAGTACTCCTCTCGTGAAAAATTAAATACCGGCTTCAATGTGTGTCCAGAACTTGTACGCTGTTCGAATACAGACGTTGTCCTTTTGGTCATCTCTACGGTAAAAAAAGTCATTACAGAAAATCAAAAACGCTTAGGTCCAAAAAATTCGATTTTTCGTATAAATCTTTATTTTTGAATAATTGTGCAAATCTTTGTAAATGCAAAGGGAATAGAGGACCTTTCTTTCTTCAAAGTTAGTCTCTCAAGTAGGGTGGTGTGTGTTGTTGGATGATATTCTCGTAAAGTTTCCAGCGACTTCTCTAGGGGTGCGGATGCGTCGGTTAGGCAAGCGACACCAAAATCGACCACGACGTTCGTTACACAGAACGTCTCATCAAGACTCGGCTGCCGATCCCTTGCGATTTGTGCTAGCTGTTGTTTGGGCAGGGTGACGACTCCCGACCACTCCGTCAGAAGCAAGAACGCGGCACAGTTCAGTAGATACTCGGATATTGACCCTTCGCGTAAGACCGCCTTCCACTGAATTAAGAATTGCTTGCGCTCATCTTCAATGGTCATATTTGTTGCGTAAATGACACAGTAGTACGCGAGCTTAAAGTCAATTAGCTCATCATCCGGCAGGATAAAGGAGCTGGTCCATAGTGAAACAATGTGGTCGAGTGGTGGATCGGAGGAGGAGACAGCGGAGCGGACCGAGTCAGCAGCTCGATCGAATTGTCCGGCGGCGAGAAAAGCAAGGGCTGAATTCGGCAACCCAGTGTGTGACAGGCGTTCAGCTAGAAGATGAAGACAATCAAGTAGGAGAGTTGGATTCGCTGAGGGACTGAGACGCAAACGGAAGAGGAGGAGAGCCTCCTTGGCCCGGCCACGACTCAGGAGAAGACGGACTGCGTAAGCTGTCCGGCCGGCAGAAACTAAGAGTGTTGCGGCTCTGTTATACTCGTTGCAAACGTCACGTAACTGAAGAACCTAATTAGGTGATTTGAGTAGTGTTAGATAACCAGAAATTAGTTGTCTTGGGGGAAAAGCTAGAATAAGTAGTCAAGGGGATTAGTTAAAGACCACTTTGAGGTCGCATACAAGCAACACAAAATACACATTTTTCCTAGGTAGTTTTGTTGGCTTTTGGCACCATCGATTATCTTCATAGGCTAAGCTTTCGCAGCTTGTTTTATGGGGCATAAAGAAAGCGCTTCCCAATGCTTCACAAATACATGGGTCGCCGACTAGTGAAAACTTCAGCGATATCCTGCGATAAATAAAACGTCAGCATTCACCTCCCGTCATGTGCCATGTTGCGGTTCTGAGTATCAGACGATGGCTTTACAGTAAAGTCAAATTGTAGTGGGAAAATATCTTAATCTGAACAAAAAGCAGTACATTTGGTGATAGTATGAAAAATGGTGTCACATTTCATTTCGAATAATCAACGGGCTCTTAAAAAGTTTGCAGTTTGTCAAAACAACTAGGAATAGATCGCATACCTTAAGATCACTCATTCCACATGCCACCTTCCGTTCTATCCCCTGACAGAGTTGGCGATTTTTTACTGCTAATTTTAAAAGATGCCTGCAATATTTGAATACGCCTAGTACCTACACAAAGGCACACCTAGGGACAATTTTCCAGATGTCCGAAGCGGACTCCCTTTACCATAAACCGTTGATTTTTTCCATGTCTTGATAAACTTAATCTTTGCCTTTAGGGAGATTTAAAATCCAGGGCATGACTCCACTCACAAAAATAATACTTTTTGAATAAATGTCTCATTCGATTTGTTATAGTCCACCTCATCAATATGTGCCGAACCCCCAAAAAATTAAGGCAAATTCTTAACCCCTGGATGAATTTCGTCCCAAATCCAATTATGACGACGCGTTTGTTGGTACAAATATAAACAAACCACCTGTCTATGGTAAAATATTTCGATCTCATTAGGTATATAGGTGTTATGAGTAGAATTTTACATAAGTGGTTAACGTACGAAAAGCAACTTAATTATTGGGACGCGTGATTCAAAGATGTCAAGACACATACTACAGATTTTGGTAGGGTAATTGCAGTTATACAACATGCAAATCATGACGTTTTTAGACGTCAACCGGTTTCAACTTTATAGCACTATTTGCACATCCTTCAAGTAAAAAAACGGACGCCATAAAATACAGTGACAAACGATTATTTGTACTTAGCTCACTTATAGTACCCGGCAAATACACCCAAATATCGGGAGGAGGCAGACCATATTTTAATACTAACTTTCAAGGCGCTTGCGGTTCAGCAAACCACCATGAGTTGAAGCGTTCGTGAGTAAAAGCACAAAGAACTGGAACCAACCTTGTGCTGAAGAAAATCATCTGCCTCAATATCAGTCTTCACAGAATCGCCTTCGACAAGGCACCCAATGTTGGAACGTGAGGTACTTCCCTTGAGCATAAGTTCCAGTGCCCACATCAACCAAAATGGCATGTGCTGAGTCTCTACACAGCTCTCGGCCACCACATCAGCCCTTCCTAGCCAAAGTAAGAGGCTTAAGTAGGCGTCCAACCGAGATTGTCTATTTGCCCCACTACTAGTTGCAGAAAAATGCCGCAAAGCCTCATTTTCAACGAACTGAATCAGTCGTCTTCTTCCTTCACCACATGAACTGGCGTGCAGGAGATCAAATTCAGGCATGATCCGGTCTACGGGAATGGATATGCCCTTAATAAAGGAGACAAAATCTATGACTATGGAGAAGCGAGATTGTATCCGGATCGGAGGCGCATTTGTAAGTACGGGGATCGAGCAACTGGTGGCACTTGGGGTGGTGAAGAGGCTTGGGAGAAGAGATAGCTTTTTCGATGAAGAGGCGTCAAACCTATTTTGCTTTTCCGAAATGGTTAAAATTGGTTCTTGTGGTTTTTCATCAAATACCACTTGCACTTCGTCGAGCTCATTAGTTGGAATTAATGGCCCGGGCTGGCGATGCTTGCGGGAAGAAGGTGGAGCTTTAGCATCCTGAGCGCTAGGATGCCACCCAACAAGATACCCGAATTCCTCGCCCGTAAAGACAAAATCTGGGAGGTTAGAAGACCAGGCACAGGCAAATATACGGGAAAAGTGGTTCCGGTAGCTGGCAATCGGAGCTGAAGTACCCAATCCTACTCGCCAAACAGTAGCAGTGCAATCAAATGACCCTGAAAGTACCAGGTCGTGATCATGTGGAGACCAATCAAGTCCGGTGATACGGTTACCATGGCCCTCCAGCGTTGCCAGGCAATTAGTCAGTTGAGTGGGAGTCTCCATAGGGGATTCCTGCATTGCACTGTCTGTCGCGTCGATAATGGTTATAAATGGATGATTGGACCCGACAGCCAGTAGATACTTATCAGGATGGCGTGACCAAGCCATAGAATTAATGCACTTTTTGTGGATAAAAACACGAGAAAGAGGTATAATCGATTCCTTTCTTCGAGAAAGACCAAAGAGATTAACTGCTCCATTGACACTACCCAAACCGATTAACCAGGAGTACGTAGATTCCTCACCAAGCTGACGGAAAGCAATATCAGCCAACTTCACGTCAGATGAATGAGTCAATAGTGTAGTAAACATTGATCCAAGATTTACGAGTGGCTTATTTGACGAGAGTAATAAAAAGACGGAACCCTTGCAAATGGCGTAGACAAACAGACGTGAAGAATCTTCGGTTACAATTTCTTCACCCTCCTCTTTTGAAGCATTAAACAAGCGCGGACCCCAAACGACACGGTAGACACAACCCTCCAACAGGTTAAAAGTTCGTCCACGTTTTTGTGGTCTGGTAACATCAACTACATCCACATGTCCTTTGCTGCTACCGATCGCTAAGAGATTCTCAAATTGGGGGTCTGGATGCCATGCCAACGCTGTTATGCCAATAGCGTTTCCAGATGGTGGAAGGGGTGACAATCGGGTCATTGAAATCGGAGAATTCGGTGCAGGTGGTGCCACATTCCTAAGAAGCAAGACACAACCCTCCGAGAGCCCCACAGCAAGGGGACTACAGGCACCAAATCCCTGGCTTATCGAGGAAATTTTTGAGGACATACACACATGACTCGCGACAGGCCGCAGAGTGTGCCAGTCATTGTGTTCGCACTTCCAGACAATGATTTGTGAATCCATACCAAAAGATACAAAGAGTTTTGGCGACTGGGGGACTGCAAGTAGAGAAAAAACAACACTGGAATGGTGTTGCGAACTGGAAGGAGATTCACATAGCTTCGGTTTCTCAATGCTATTAATGGTATAGAAGCCTCCTTTAGGATCAAATGCGAGTAAACGGGGAGTTGACGGAGGAGAACTAGACGATTCGCCGGTGGCAGCCAGAGAGATCCAGGCTTTACATTGTACAGTTGATTCCTGTGGATTCCCGCTTCCTTTTTGGTGGAATCGAAAGCGGTTGGTGTATTTACATTTGGCATCAGTCATTGACCAAACCTGAGGAAATATGTAAGTACATGGGCACAAGTAATAAACATTAATACAACATATCATGTGAGATGCCTAAAACACAATAGTGTTAGACGGGAGGACTAATGTGACTACCATTATTCTAATCTGATCTCAAATCCACTTGTAATTTTAACAAAGACCACATGTTCCCCATATATAAAAATATATGGGCAATATACAACCTCTGCAGAAGGCTCGAACAGATATAAGGAATAACTATTCCAGACAGAGTTTATTCTAGGGCTATAGGTAAGTTAAGAATGCACTCTAGTGTCCATGAGGTTCCATTTAAAGTTTTATGCAAATAATCACATGCGAGGAACTTCATCGTTCAAAAGACCACGACATTTATGGTTTACGCTTTCAAAATTTTAACCAACAGGTAACTCTAAGGTAAGTGTTTGAACACGAGTCCTGGGGATTCGAAAAAAAAAGGTTTTGTGATATATTAGGGGAGTTAACGAATTGGGAGTTACCTTGACGTAGGAGTCACGTCCGGACGTTGCCAAGTAGCAAATACCATCTTCAAAAAATTGGACTGGAACAAGACTACAGATGTCGAAGTCGTGAGCATGTATGCGAAACAGCACATTCAAGGATGCATCACTTGATATGTCAGAGCAACCATAAGAAAAAGAGCAAACATCACCGCTTTTAAAACCGACAACACCAAGAAGAATTGTAGAGTCACAGTCGGGAGGCATCCAGGTGCAACTAGTGGACACATCTTTTTCCAGCTTTTTAACAAGCAGCGACGAGCCTACGTGCCGATTCGTTGGTTCCCAAACGACAACATGACCAGTGAGACTGGCAGCCAGGACACATAACCGTCCTGAAAAGTTACATGCAGCACAAGTGTTTGGAATCACATCCTGTCGCAGACACGTTTGCTTCCCCATTTCGTATGTATTGGAGTTAAAGGACCAAAGCCTTATAAAACGATCATTCCCACATGTTATGAAAACCCTGTCGACGGGGGACTTATGGAAGGATACAGGAAAGGCCACTGAATTGATATTATCCTCATGTGCTTTGAACTGACTGCGAAACGAAATAAAAAAGCCCTCCCCGGCATCCGAAGTTCTGAAACACAACGAGTAAATGCTTAGCATTTCGTAACTCATGAACGCGATATCACAACTTCCGTCATCGGACCATGGTGAACAAGCAGCGGGCAATGACCGAAACCATGTGAGCCCACGGGGAAGCACAACAGCAGCTTTTGAAGCAGGTGCGTCGTGGGAAGGAATTGCAATTTCCGAAGACATCTCGCGCGCACGATTACCGAATCAGAAATAGTCGCATCCATATTTGGTCACGCCAAGGTTGCAACCAATACACGACCTATGAGTGGTCTTGTGGCCTATGACGAAGATCACTAGCCAACCAGAGATAAGAATGAAGTCCAGGCACCCAAAAAAGAAAGCATTGTCATTATAGAAGATTCGAATGGACCGTTCATGATATGTAATCTTGGTTTGAGATATATTAAAAAAGCCCTTTTTTGTTGAACCTTTTTCATGATACCAGGACGCAATCGATTGGCACACCAGATAAAAGAAACTTCAAACGAAGGAATGCTCTGATATTCAAAAACATAAATAACCGTACGCTTATTTTATTTCAGCGAATGATGTGTCAAATTTTAAAAAAAATTACTAGCATTGGCCAACAATTTTTTTAGTATTTGAAATATATCAAAATTGTTTTTTGCTTTTAAGTGGACAAAAATTTTCATCAGTCCTATAAAGAAATCTGTTTGGCTATTGCTTACATATTTCAAAAAGTGTCAAAATGAAAAATTGGCAAATCATGGCAAACGTTTTTTTTATTTTGGTAAAGGAGATAAAGCCTATTTTGTGTGCAATAACTTCCTACTTTTACTTTATTAGAAGCCTACTTTAAATACATTAGTAATAGCACTTATTACTGCAAAATAAATGATATCAATGGCTTAATATAACATATTTTAGGATTATGTGGAGCTATTAAACTTATTTGAATAACGCAATGTGGCCAAAATCATCCCTGTGCGGGATCTACCGTTGTCACCCTCTGATGAATTAACTTCTCAGGGTGTTATTGTCGTAATGGTGATGTTGATGTTAACCATACCTTTCCATATTTTCCACCGGCAAACCACGTGCAGCGGATATTAATGTAATGTTTAAATTTAGAGCTCGTGCACAGAAGCTAGCCAGATTTTTAACTATCAGACCATGTTTTTATCGAGAACTACCACTTTATCATCTAGGCTAAAAAATTTCTTATTGAAATCATGTAACATCTGCCAATTCGATTACCAATGATTAAATGACAGATGAAGTTTATTCTTTGATCCTAAGTTTTTTTTTAAAAAAATATGATTTGTGGCTTGTGCAACTTGATTTCACTTTGCTAAACATGATATACTTAAATGATGGGCGATCATTCAGGTCAGATTTTTCATGTTGTCCTCTCACCGTTTTCATTATTGTTTGGTTTAATGGGTGTCGATACAAAACAACTTTTCAAATTTTCTTTAATCGACAATATATATGATTAAGCACTCATTGACCTTGAGACCCGAAATATTTTGATGTGTCGGTGCAATTTATGTGTTAGTTTCGGTTTCTGAGTGCATATCCCAGTTTTTTTTGAATATGAATATTTTAAGTCCAATAGTAAAGTTATTCATTTCTTGGTTATCCAATCCTCTGTGACTCGAATTGCAAATAACTCTAAAATCTCCTTGATTCACTTTTATATTCTCATTAGTCAAAAAGGCCGTCAAGAGGGCTTAATAGCGGTGGGAAGATACTTGCACGCACCAAACCGACGAAATAATTAAAGGTGTGGTTGTAAGGGGCGGCGCAAAAGTATAAGTAGGACGAGGTAATGCTAATAACATTTACTAATAATAAAAATATAAAGCATGAGCGGCGGAACTTTTCCCCAACCGTGTAATTTATTAAAATTAAATTCGTAATGGTCAGACACATGTTTTGATGCCATCGTTCTGCCAAATACAAATGTACTATCTGTTAATAGTTTTAACTTGCTGCTTTAGAATCGATCCTGACTTTAGCTCTCTTTTAATTTTGCAGCTTATTTGCAACTATCAACTTTGTGGCCGTTTTAGTACTATCCATTACCAGAAGTAACGTTCAGGATGGCCAATTCCTTCTGGAAATATGGGGTCCATGTTTTGTTGGTCAGGGTTCTTCATTTATGCAGTAATTGTTACCACTCTCTACGAATGTCAACAGGTATTAGGCCTCTTTTCTTTGGCTGTGGGTTCTTGACCAACATCTCTTGAACCAACTTCTCTTTTTATCACACACACAACGCCAAAGTCACTTTTCATGTTTTTTTCCTAAAGTTCTTGAAAAATTTTAATATCTGGTAATGCACCAGAAGATCGCAATCATCATTACATTAAGTTTGCTAGTAATTTCCACAGTCACAAATAAACTGACGCAACCCACTTATATCTAGATCGTAAATTTTGTGTGTTAAGTCCTCTGAATTGAGCAGGGCTACTTTAGCAGACCTCTTACTAAAAGCTGACGTTCCTGTACTGTAACTATTTAAAATAAATGATACTAAAGAAGTGTCAGGTGATAGAGTGTTTTTTTTAATTGTCGCGCGATTCTGGCATAGGGAACTCATGCTGGTTCAGGCTTTGAGAATTATTTGAAAGGAATACATGAATAGGAGCTGTTAACGGTGACTGACACTAACGACAATGGGAATAGGAAGTAAAACCCCCACTACTCTCAACATCATTGAATTTGGTTTGTCTTTGCAATCTCGCTTTGGTACTGTGGACTTAAGACTCACAAGTCTGCTATTCACAACTTCAATCATGCAGTTTTAAGGCAGACACTCTGGAGATTATTCAATTAATTCGTGAAAATTTTTAATTTTAATTACTAACTATTTAGATTGCCAATCAACATTTTCCGACATCAATGAACGACCTGAGGCTACTACTTGAGAAAAGTACTGGCTGAAATGAAATTTGATAATATTGTGAGGGTAGCTAGCTAAGGCTGAATTTTCCATCGTTCGCTTTTCGAAATTAAGCCGAAGAGATTGGATAGGCCCAAGCATGAAATCTTGAAACACACCGGAGTCACTGAGTTGGACCTGGTCCGGTTATGCCACCCTGCTACCTGCGGTGAATGAGAAGATCGGAGGAGACGTGGACACAACCCTGTACTCCAGAGCTCAGCCACGTTGGTGTCGTTGTGTCGTGGGTGGCGTTTGCGCGCGCGTATTTGTAGCTCAGGTTTTTGATGCAGCGTGAGTCATAAAGGTGCTGACATCACTATCTTAGGGTTGCAATTATACAGGATATTGAGGGATGAGTTGAGGTTCCACATAAATGGCGACATGCTGTGAAAAGTGGGGCCTTGTGTCGGAGGTTGAAGTGCAAACATAAAAATTTTAAATGGAACTGCGATGTTAGGTAGGTGATTTTGGCATTTCTGCCTTCAAACCACCTTTCTATAGGCAGATAAAAAATCGCCCTACTGCATAAATGTGAAGGGAAAATGGGTCATTAACTTAGAATTCTCTCTTTCGACGGCATCTCTGCAACTCGACAATGAATAACAGAAAAGGCATAATAAGATGTCCTCGTCCCCACTGAGAGGCTGAACCTAATTGTGTAAAACAATGATTTTACCTTGAAGCCACCGAAACTTGCGATTTGAGCATCTTAAACATTAATTTTGGTTGAAACATGGCAAAAAACGCCATTCAAATGTTTTGAACAGTATTTCTTGCCTTTTAAAACAAGTTTCGTTTTTTAGCCAGGAAAGTTTAAAAATTTGGGGCTGTGTAGTCGCCCAAAGCATAATTAACTTCTTTAAATTCTGCCAAAAAATATGGCAGCGCTATTCGAAGTTGACTTGAAATTCACACATAGTAGACGGGCCAAACCATGGCTCACCATGCCACGACTTAGAAATGCCGGGTCCCTGTCCACTGAGCAGAAACACAAATTTAGCTTGCGCATTGCAATATTACATAAACATCATGATTAGCGTTAAAAAATGGACTAACAATTCATTTAAAACACAATGTTGCCACTTTTGGTCAAATTCTAAGACATTTTTGCTTTTTCCTGCCTGTGTGAGTTATCCCACTACGTCAGTGACCGGTGTACTTGAAATAAATATACTTCCCCTTAAAGGGAAGTTGTCAGTAACGACGTTTGCTTTATTACGTCACTTTTGTCAACTTAGTCCTTTCCCAGGTGGTGTAAATTGCACAATAAAAAATACTTAACTTTGAGCTTAATGTCTCAGTTTGATTCTTCTGGTGTGCGTGGTCTTGGGTTTGACTTTCATCAAGCAGATTTTGCCGTACTTCGACATCATTGTGGGAAACTGGATATTCACAAATGTGTTAATCTACGTAGAAAAACAGTGGCATTGCTATGACCGGGTATTTTGTCAAATGGAAATTTCAAGACAATAATTTCCTTTTCAAAACAGATTCGATTATATAGTTTGTTGTTGATAAAATCTGGAACTGCTTCCAAGTATTTCATCAGAAAACGGTGCTGGCAACTGCCACGTCTATGTGAGGCGTATTCTTTATCGTTCACAGATGCTTTTACCAGACTTGGGCGAAGGTGAATTCACTTCACTTATCGACGTTCGTTTGGAGCTTGAATGTCAAGTGTTCCTATTCAAACTGACTTCCTTTCACAGTGAAGGACAACACTCTATGGGAGCAGTAAACCTGTTGAGCCCGACGTTGTTTACGAACTTCTGCTCAGGTCGCGGTGAGGTTTGAGAACCACACCGGGGTTTAAATAACTGAAATCAACTTATAACGTACACGGCACATTAATCACAAACAGGGGACCCCGAATTTATTTTCGAAAATGGACTTCATCTGTCCGGGTAAACGCCTGTCACACCTTAAAACTACTTCCAGACGTACATCGTTGTTTATCTCCAGCCATATTAATTAATCAGACCATTAAATCGTTTCCTATCAAGATTTTTCGTAATGTCCTTCATCTGTTGTGGTGGTTTCGACTCACCAAACCAACAAATTTTGCACCTGCCTCTGCACTGCCCATCCATTAGTAAAGTATAAATTGCAAAACGCGACCCTTTATCTTGTGACCTGGTCGTTAATCCCTTGGTGTGAGGCCAACACTCTTTCGACTCTATAACAGTCACAAAGCAGGTATATAATAAAAGGACTTTCGCATATGTGCCGTTGTTGTAACTTCCAATCATCAGTTTGCAAAAAATGTTTACCAGACATTCTCATTATAATGGTATACAATTTTTTGCACAAAATTCAAATTGGATTTGAAAATACTAAAGGCACAAATCAAACTCGTATCAGCACCACAATCCTCCGCCTAAAATCCCTCCCAATTAGCTTTCCAGGACGATCAATGCTAAGTATTTTGATTGGACCCTCGCATATCAGCCATTCAATTGGTTTACACGACTTGTACTGCTGGCTGATTGGCCAGACGTGTTAAAAACGTGTATTTTCGATTCTGCCGAGACACAGTTGCACGAAATAGGAAAAGGCAAATTCGTCTATGTATTTACGTCCGCAATCTCTCCAAAATTTGAGCTCTCGAAATATGTACAATGACCCCCGCCAAGTTCTCCTCCCAGTGGATAAGGGCGAATCTAGTAAACGCGCAATGACGTGGTATATGGTAAATCTTTTTCGTTCAACAGACGTGATCCATATTCTCCACATTTGCGAGCCAAGTTACGCCGCAAATAACTTCGCCCTCACAACTCTGGGACAGAGCAAGACAAACGAAATTAATGCAATGCTGCAAGAACATATCGAACTTTCGAGCACTCTGAGTCATGATTTCCTCTCCAGGCTGGATGATAAGGGCGTCACCGGGGATTTTACACTGACGGTCGGCACAAAACCCGGCGAAGTGATTGTTAACCAGGCCAGGGAGTTGAATATTGATCTTATTGTCATGGGCAGCCGTGGTGTCAGTACTCTCAAGAGGACCGTTTTTGGCAGCGTCAGTGACTACGTGCTGCACCACGCCTGTGTCCCTCTCACAGTTGTTCCCCCTCCGAGGAGTGAGAAGGATTTCCGACGAGCTTCACTGAAGCCTATGTAAAAGGATAGTGGAATTTTTCGCTCCTACCTATACCAAACACTTCTTAATCTCTCTCTCCTTCTGATCCCATGGCAGTTATCCTTCCAACAACACAAACTACGTAACATGAGCCCTTGCTTTAAAAATATGCTTGGAACGAAGGTGCTATGTGGAACAAGTGTCCAAATTTAATCACTCGTTTTATCTCATATCCGTCTCACTTTACCCATGGACAGATTTCCTGTGCTATATTTATGCATTTTTAGAGAACACGTGTCACAAGCTGTGCTTGTTGAAAGAGCGCTTTAATTCTGGTGAGCTTCGTAAGGTCAAGTCCATTTACCTTAAACTGAAATTTGAGAACTTATCAAGGGAATAGACTTGTGTCCGCAGACATTCAATGTAATTTTTTCAAAAAATTATGTCAAATTTAAGATTACAACGCTTGAGGTAGGTTGTCAGAGTAGTTTAAACAAATAGAACATCTTGAAAGCATCTTTAGTAGAAAATCCAATTCGTGTCCTCACTTGTTAACTAACAGATTCATGTGTTCTTTATGCAGCCTACTATTTAATTAGGCCTCTTTATGGTTACAAACTTCAAAGAGGTGCGTAGATCTTCTTTTCTTAGTGTACCGGTATATGTTATGACAAAAATTCGTCGGTTCGTAGTAGCAAAGATCCGAGGGAATAGAATAGGAAAACTCGCAGGCTGACTCCTAGACTTCTGTCACTTTTGAAGACGCCTACCTCTTACTTGTCGTAGTTTCAATAGAAAGATGGTAAATAGTTAAGGCAAGGCTCGGTGAGCATGGAGGACGTTTCAAAAGTACAAAGTGCAAACAAATCAAAGTTCACAATTTTGCATTGTGCGACTTTACTCGCCTGGTCTGTCATTGTCAGGCCAGTAGTTGACCGCGCCTTACCTGACAAGTGCTTGATGTTATTCGACAGAAGTATACCCACCATGACTCCAAGTAGCACCTGCGTACCCAGTTTTTATGTTACTCCCCAGGCTGCTGAAGCGTGTCTGTCTGCTAACGCTGAGTCCGGCGTTTTGATTCCTGATCCATTTTTGTATGTTGTGGAAATTTTTTTTCGGTTAAGGACCTTTCTGAGGCTGTGAGAGCTAAGTAGAAGTTAGGGCTGTTATGGAAATCGCATTTCGTTCACCAACTTTGTGAGGAACCCAAAGTTGTGACAATTGGTGCCTGACCTGCCGTTTTCTTTTTGGATGTGACAATTGACGGAATACCAAGTGCCTCCGTTGAAAGCCGTAAAATTAAATAGGCTCTGGTTCGTCTGACAAATACAAATTTTCGAACGGACTTCTTATAAATTGCTTTCTGATTGTCCAACCTCGTCTAGGGTCATATCGATGCTGTGTGTAAATTCTTGTGTAGTTTAACCAATTGTGTAAGTTCCTCAAAATTAATTAAGGTATTATTCTTTGCCTTATCCAATTTTGGTCAAATATACTTGAGCTTTGATAGTAATCGGAAGTTTTTCATTGGTACCATGAAATCGTGTTCATTCCGAAATTTTATCTTACAAATTCAAAATTTAACTTTCTGTGGATAAAAGAGGATGACATACGGTTTACTTATATGGGATTTGTCGTCAACTTAAA
>UXSR01005193.1:0-74519 GCA_900604375.1 Mesocestoides corti | reverse complement strand
TCACAAGAATCTATAAATGTTTGCAAAATTTTAGCTGATGAGAACTACAGACTTTTGGTTCCAACCCAATTTCATATCATACGAGAAAGCTAGCATCTCATGTCATCATTATGCGTAAAGTATGCATTGTTGAATATTCGACAATGTAGCAAGAAGTGACACACATGCGAATGTGAACTGATCCTGCATTTGTCTCTTGAGGATGTGTTTGTCCTAAAAATTATCGTGCTCTGAAGAAGCCGCATGGTTCAAATAATACAGTTAATTTAATAAAGATGGAAGAAAGTGGACGCGGACTTTGTGAACCTGTCACGACGCAGAATCTCATTTTACCATGCTCTAGGATTTATTTAATTTCCTCCAGGTTAGCAAAATATAAGTGGCAACGCATTTTAGTTACCCATTGGTCTAGCGTATGGGTTAATCCCAGTGCTCAAGACGCTGCAATGAGTTTAAATTGATTTCTGCATCCACCACGTACGGAAACTGAAACCACGGACAGGCAAATCGTGCAAACTTGTAGCATTTTGGACAGTATTTTTGGCCTCAGAGTGGTCCCTTCGGCACTTTCAAAACCAAATACAGGCTTGTGGCCATCTGCGACAAATTTGGATGGGACTAGAAAAAACGGCCCACATGAGTCTGAAACAGCTTCTCTCGCTTACTGAAGCGCCAATTGCCAAGTTGCATTCCCATAATTCGCCACTGTGTCATCACGTTAATTAGGTTTTTTAATAGTGAAGGAATGATTTAAAATAAAATTGACATGAAAGGCACTCTTTTGTATTCATTCATTAATTGCGCAATACTCAGTTTTACATTACCCATGTTAGGTACTTAAGCCTAGTCGCTGAATAAAAATTATACTTAAATAGTAATCACTTAAGGTCTAGTCTTAAACTAGGCATTATGCGATTCCAAATATACAATTTTTGTGCTATTGTTGTTGTTACTGTCAAAAAAGGCTTTTTTGAATTTCGAGTTTAAAATAGATATTGCATTGTAATTCAAGGAGAGGCACTCTAAGCACGAATCATGCTCCAGGTGCTACCAAACTTTTTACAAGATCCCCTTAAAAGACAAATTGTTGACACTCGCACATGTTAACGAGCATAGACTTGAATCGGCTCATCGAAAACCCTTAGCAGAAGACATTTTTGTACCTTGAATGCCACACGCATTCCACAGCACGTATTCATGGAAGAACGTCTTCAAAAATGTCTAAAATTTATGAGTTCAGCATTACACTGTGAAAGGGGCAACAGGTAACCCAAGATTTATAATCTCATTATTGCCTAAAACTGTTGTTCTCCAGGTAAAAGTAAATCATTTTATTCAAGAATTCGGGAATAACTGATATGAAGCAGCAATAGGGAGAGACGATCACTGTTGGGTTAAATAGCAACCTACTCAATGTGTCAATTGAGAATCCACTTAAGAAAAAAACAAAACATAAAAGCCACAAAAAATGCACACTGGGTGACCAGTTTGTCAGGCACGCTAAATTTCACAGATCTAACAGCTTTCAAAGATGAATCCAAGACCACCACTAAACATTTCTCCCGTCAATTGTACAAATTTACTTCAAGCACGAGGTGAAAGTTAGAATATCTGTATTTGGGTTATGTTTAATGTAATGGCTTTCATATGTGCTCGTAAAATTAAAAACAACATATTTGGTTTTATTTGCACGACAAACCCACCAGGTAAATTTATTCGTGAAGTTCATTTATGAGTGGTGTTTCAGTTTACTTAAGAGTCAAAATATTGCACAGTATGAAATATCTCCGCTTCCAAATAGAACATCAAGCAAAGTGTCTTTTAACTTGCTGGTTCTCGCAATTTTGAAGAAAAATTAATGTCTCAAACTCGATAAAGGGCGTTGGCAACTTTTTTGTACCCAATACTGAACCACATTTTGAACTGGCACCGATAAAGTACATGCATTTTTATCAACACAGATGCAACATGTGGTACGAGAGTTCCGCCTAACTGAGTGTTGTCAAAGCAATTAAAATAATTACAATGCACTACCACCCTTTTAGTCATTGTGTCGATTTAGGCGTCATTCGTATTTAATGACCACGGTTTGATTCGTGTGCACATTTTAAATTGCCAAATAACGCATGTCATTCTACCGTATTGAGATTTATCCTTATGAAAAAACAGACGTTAGTGAATGTGAAAAAAAAACTTTATGAGGGCTCCGAACTTCTGAGGTGACAAAAATTTCAAGTACTAAAAAATATGAGTTTTCTGAGCGGGTTACATATCAAACCCAGGCCTCAAATTCAGCCACAACATGATTCTAATGAATGTAGGTGAGCTGTAAGATTATCCAAAAGCCCTGGATTCTGGAACTTTTAGTCCACATTTAGAGGGCATTCATTATGCTCCTTGCTCACTCATGTATCCAACCTTATTTTTCCAGACTAGGTTCCTGAAATTTGGATTTTATATGAACATGAAGGATAGGGATCGAAGTTAGGGTAAATTGTAATAATTGTGTACATCAGCCTTAAAATTTTAGAAACAAGTTAGTCAGCGGGGGTAAATTGTAAAATGAACACTCGGCATAAGGTAAGGTTTACCATGGTTAAAGTTAATTCATTGTATTACGCAAATGCGTTTAACAGTTATGTAGGTCATACACAATTCTCAAGCTCTTACAGCAATGTTGAGCACAAGTTTTATCAAAAAATTTGTTGTTTAAAAAATCTGTGTGTTTTTTTTATGAAACATAAATAATCATATGTTTTAAACAGGGGTTGCTTACTTAAGCCCAATTTTGGGTAATTTTCGTGCTTTGGCTTAGGAGTAACTTTGAAGGGTACATCTTTTTATGTAGACGCACCTTCAATTTTTTATCTCAGATTCTACTTTTTACTCTATTTGCCCTATTTTGGTGAAAAATTGGAAATGGTCAAGTTATTGTGCACTCTAATATTCTTGTATAAACATTGTAATGTGTGTGAATAAGTCTTTCTTAATTTCGTCATTATTTATGCAATATTTAAATAAACAACTACTCAAGGAGGTCAGAATATACATTTAATTGCAGTTGATCTTACTCCGGTATCTTAAAATAAGCTAAATTAATACGTTTTCTAAAGCCCACTGTAATGGGATGTGACTGGCTTCTTCACAAAATTTGCAATAGTAAACTTGCCTTCATCCTTAATTCGTGATTATCAGACTAAACAAGCATGCGATTCAGCTTAAATTAGTTGTACTTATTAATAGCACTCGGGGCTAGAAATAAAACATCTATTACGGCAGCAGCGGAAGCGCGTGCATGCCGTGCACAGACGTTTCGCACCTTGCGCATTGGTGCCCTTCACTGCAAAATAAGACATTCCGTTAAAGCAGGGTTCGGTATGATTGGCTTAAGAGCTATAGTTTACAAAATTAGTAAGTAGTGAGCTTGCATTATTTTTAAAAATATTCCTGTTTCATCCAAAGCAGTTTTTCAATTTACTGTTTACAGTTAATCTTTTTATTGAAATGCAGTTGCTATATTTGGTCAAAAGTATCCGTTGTGCTGACAAATTGCTTGTCATTGTTTTCATAAAAAAAAGTATTTGCAAAATGCACTTTTACTCTAAATAATTTTTTTTGCAGCATGGAGGTACCTGAATGACTAATGTGAAATTAAATGCCAGCGTCACCCAAAAGTCCCTAGGTTGGTTTAAAGACATGTTAATGATCCGCTGGCACGAAGCATACCACGAAGTATGAGTGCGGTGATTCCAAGGACTTCATGTGTTGTCAGCTCACGTACCTATTTACAACTTGATTTCACGTCGGTAGGCTTTTCGTTGATTAGGATCCATTCCTTATTTACAAGAAAAAGCAGACTTTAGCAATTCTGCCCATAATAAAAATTTAAAAAAAAATATCCAAGGAATTTAAGACCTTTAAGGTACTTTTATCCAAATGGAACTGAAGGCACAACCTATGCAGTTAAACCAAAGGTGATATTTTTGCAGTAAAATCACAAATATATGCGAGTCCGAGGGACTAGACCTTAGTGAGTTATGTGGAACCGAACTGCGTTTGATTTAAAATGGTCTGTGCTTGCAAGGATGCATATTATTTGATCGTTTGAAAAAGCAATAGAAGCGTAATTTTTTGGAATTTGGTGCTTTTGATTTTAGCCAAATCTCGATGACACATTGTAATTACGTCGCTACCTTGTCCGCGTAAGGTACGTGTAACTGCACACTCCATCTTATCAATGTTAATTCTTCTGACCATAAAAAGAAAGATGAGCTGCCCATAACACAGGGCTGTGGTGGTAATAAAATCAAATGAACCCTCGTTGTGGCCAAATTAACAAACCAAAACACAAGTTTTTGTTAAAATAGTCTTGGGAAACATTAGGAATGGTCTAAACGCAGTATTGTTTATACATTTCCTGTATCCTTATAAAATCATAAGACAAGAGTGAACCTTTTAATTTCGTGTTTTGTATTTAGTGCAATAGTATGTGCTAACAAACCTACGCTACTTTCTTATTAATAGGATAAATAAAGGCAATCCAAGTATTTCTCGCAGTAAATTGAAAACACGGGTGTTAGAATCGAATAATTGAAAAGGTTGTTCCCCACTTTCATCGATGGCAGCAACATGCACTTTTGACTTTGCTGGTGTTTCCTTTGTAATCTTACTACCAACTGACAATTACCCAAATACCTCATAAGTCAAAATAACCTTCAAAGAATATTTGAATTAATTTGTGTGCAGGGCTACTATTCAGAATGGTGGATGAGAAGTCGCCTTTTTCGTTGCATAATGTCAAGTAAGATTAAAAAAGAAGTGGGCGTTTTAGCTTCAACAAAAAAAAACTTTAATACTTTCAACAGACACTGTAAAACCTAGGGGGTTAAATGGGAAATCCTCCAGCAATCGCCGTATCCGCCACACTCGCCCCGTCAGATTCGCAGCTGTTTCGTTCTCTGCAAAACCAATTTACGTTGCAAATTGATTGATTGTTTGGAAGAAGTCAAAGGCCATCTTTCGACTAACTTTTAAATGAAGAAATTCAAAAGTTTTTGACACCATGATAGACAATAACAGAAAATGCTGGAGGGTACATTACTGATTGGTAATTACTAATGGCACAAACATTTGTAATTGCTAACAATTTATCTTACCTCGCAAAAATGTGTAAGTTCGTAACCACTGAACAAATTACTTAGTACCACTTAGTATTGCTTTATTCATTGTTAAGCACTGTCACTAAAAAGCACATGATTTTCGAGTGGAATCTAATGCATTTTGAAAATATTAAGACGTTTTCTGCCAAGGTCACGTGAATTAGCTGTTCCAAGTCAAACTGGCGATCAACCACTTCAACTTTGGACTCCACTGCTAAATGTCGGCTGTTTTGTCCTCCAAAGTAAATAAATAGCTTTAAAGCCAAAATCATGAAAAATGTCATTACAAACCAAAGAATAATGCTTAGGGGCACCGTCTTTAGTATGGGAAGCAGCATAACTGCGTGGTAGGATTTGGCTCAGTAGAAGTGTTGGGGATCCAGTATTCTCCAAGACGGGTCATCGCAGGCTAGGTTTTCGTCATTGTATACACAAGTTCCTTAACCACGCCACTCCAGTGGGTGAGTCACCCACGGCACCCTACTGACAGCCCCATCTGCTTTAATCCGCTTCATCCATCAGGTCAAGGTCATCCTTGACTTATATAAGTGGCGGCATTCAGACAGATCGCTCGACCTCTGGCTGAGGCATTAAAAGCTCTCTGCACGAGGCACTGCCTTGTCTTGCATTAGCGTGGGAGGATTAAGTGGCTAGCGTCTGAAAAGGGATCTGGAGTACCGGTTATCTGGGGGAGTGTGCAGTCTCGGTTACGAGCAAAATGTAACAAGATGGTTGAGCGAATTGCAACAATTATGAAAATGTAACACCGCAATTTGAGTGCATGTTCTTTAGCCTTGTCCGAACTCCTTCAATCCACCTCAGACATAAGTTGAACCTTCACCTTCACCTTAGATACCAATTGTACTCATCTCACCTACGACTACACAACAGCGTCACGACGTATCCAGTCGCACCTGTGTAATATCGGCCAAAATTATTTTGTTAAAGCCGTTGAAATGAGGGTCAAATCAATCAATTCCTTGTGACACGCTTCTGTGTGAAGTTTAAGAGGATTTTTTATTGTGTCACTCCCGATGCGATACAGTGGTAGCGAAACTGCTCATAGCAATTTAAGTAAAACTAGCAGTATTCCGTTTTTTTTTCATAAAATGCAAATATTAATAACCATCAAAGTGTTCGAAAATTACCGTAAAATAGCCCCATAAATTAAGACCACTTGCTATATCGAATTTCCTATTTTGTCATCCTGCAAAATCAAAGACCATCGCAAGGTCCCTATGGTAAAGAGAAATTATTGCCGCGGCAGCTGAAAATTGGTCAAAGGTTGATGAAAAAGGGCAGAATCTAATTAGGGAACCTTTAATCTTAAATCAGTTAGATTGGATTGATACTTGCGGCATCGACAATTGGAACCAGGCTACAGTCAGCCTGCTAGAACTTCAGTCCAGAGTGTTCAAGTGTTTTGTAACAAGTGGTCATTGCGGTTGTGAACTCATGAAACCGTCTCGCCCGAGTTTTAGATTAGCCAAAGACACAAATTTCAAGCACTTGTATGCCATGTGTGAAGTTGTGTGGGATTAAGGGACTCGTTGCCTCCTACAGACTTCTTCCCTGTTGCGAATTTGTGTGCAGGCACCAACGAAAAATGAGGTAAACATTGCCGCATCAAACAAGAGTTTTCAAGGTAACAAAATTTTGACTTTTATAGATGAATGCAGTGAGATATCGCTCAAAATCCAAACACTTTAAATGGGTATTGGGACAAGTGACCTGCGTGAGGTTGCAGCGGTTTTCAATCAGCAACTTGTCTGCTGTAATATTCGGAGGTCTGTGTAGCAAAAAACTACAATAGAAATGTAATGGACATTTCCGAAATTGTTTAACTTGTATCAAATTAAACGAATCCAAAAAATTGAGCAAAGTGTAAGGGATATTAAAGGTTTCTGGTCATGCCAACAATTTCAATACCGCTAACTTATGCCATTTGGTAGGGCTTTTGCGAAATTTCAACAAGACCGAAGTAGCCAAGTCGGCTGAACGCGTACCTGCGCCACGTCAGTTTTTGACCTATCAACCTCAACCAGAGACAGCATCGTGGCAAGCATCGGCAGTGGAAATCAGAATATCGAAGACTGGAAAATTCAGGTCGAGAATCGGACCTAGAGCCTTTCGTCGGGAATGTGAGGAACTGGACGTCGTGGTCTAACAAAAGGATCTTGTTCCTGGCCTTGAAAATTAGTGGAATCGGATGACCACCTATAATTATAAGGAGGGTTCCTCAGTGTTATTACTATTGTTTACATGTGCAAAAATATTTTTTTGCCGAAAATACATCTGCTTCTGATCATTAATTAGACGATTTATTTATAATTTGGGGTCGTCCTAATGCTATTTAGACGAATTACTAAAGTTACGCAATTGTTACAACACTCTACCGAAGGACAGATTAGAAACTGCTTGAAAATAACACAATTCTCTTCATCTTCTACCACAGAAAACCAGTGTCTGTTATCCAGTTTTATGAATTAATAAAGAATTCAAAAACTGCGAATTCACACAAATTGTTCCGACAACTTGCCGGAAGGTTGTGCACTATTGTGTAGCTGAATTTTCCCTTAATCTCATCATAATTGGGCACTAGAATTGTTTAGGTTAAACATTTTGCCTCACTTATGCCCAGATTTCCTTGTAAAGGCTAATGGTTTTGCACATGGCAGCAAATAGCATTGCCAAAACCGTCATTTTTGTTTTCCAAACCTGTGAAAGTAAATATGCAAAACATGGAAACGCTTTTCCAAAAAGTGTACCCTTTCATTTCCATGTTCTTGAGCAAACACGAGATTTCACCTCCAGAGAGGTAGTATGCACTGACTGTTTTTTTAAACTGAAGTGTTCCCTCTACTTCATACTTCACTTATCATTTAGCAGTGACGGGTAGGTCTCACTTGGAGACAACTACATTTCCAATGACTGAAGTCTACAAAAAGTTATTTAAGAAGCCTAACAATGGTCTCTTCGAAAGTAAGTTAAAAACCTCGAAGAGGTTCGAATTAAAAGGAGCCCTTAGATGAATGCTTGCAAGAGCATTTGCTTTTACAGAAGTTACTGAGAAGTGCAACGCCAACCCTTAAACTAAGAAAGCCCGAGTGGTCCTTTATAAATGCAAGTTCTATCTATATTTAACACAATGTATCAGTGTGCTCCCTCCCCAAAATAGAAATGATCAACCCTGAACTGCTTCAGGAAAACTATTTTAAAAAAAAGTTAAAAATCACCTTTCAAATATCTGGAACTGTGCCTTGTTGCGTCTTTACAGTCGACAGTTCCCTATTTCTTCGTGATAAATTGCAACTTTGTTTTTGTCTTTCCAAAGAAGAATGTGTCACAATCCCGACTAGCAGCTATCCAATGCAAATGCTTTGTTCTTATCGGAACAGCTACCCTAATGGCAATTATTTACTTTTTTGCTTTCATAGCCACTGAGAAATGACTTGCCAAAAATGGACCGGAAAATCCAATTTGCCGTGGACAGCTCTGTTTCGTGTGACGTGGCCAGGGATGGGTTGTTGTGGCAATCACAGCGTTATTTTAATTTTTCGGAAATGTGCAAAGATGTAGTAAGAAAAAAACAAACATCTCCTTCGAAGAACGTTTCGCGTGTTTCAAAAAAGTGCGATGTATTTTCCACTTTTGAAATGTCAGTTAAAGATAACTCCTAGCGCACCAATCATGTAAAGGTTTTTTAGCTTTGCCACGTCTCACAGTAAATGTAGTTCAGCTTTAATGATGTGTGGGAGTTTTGGCTTCAGCACTGGCAGAATGCACTGGATTTTCATGGTTTCCAAAACCCCTGTCATCGATACCAAAACTGATGACCTTCTCTGGCGAGTCTTCAGAAATAAAACAAGGCTTTCAAGTCAAGCAGCTGATATTAAAGATTGGCAATTGCATTCCACAGTCATACGTATTCTAGTTATTCATTGGAAGATAATGCGTGCTGAACCTTATCGCGCTTGCAAAAAAAGTGAAAAGAAACATAGTTTTTTTCAAGACTCCTGAAATCGGTGACAATGGCACGAAGTTTCCCGATTTTAGTGTTAACAAGCTGAATGTATACTAAGGTTTAAAGTCCAATTTCTCGTTATAAACAAATGCTTCGTTACTCCAGAAAGCATCATCATTATTCATGATTCTGTTGCAACGAAAATTAGATGAAAAAATGAGGTTTTTTATTCATTGCTTGTCCATTTCAACTTGGGCCGTTCTGATGGAGCATGGCCCTATGTCTTAAACTGCTTGACCCCTTAATAGCACCGCTGCCATGCAAAAGAAAACCAACGCTTCGCTCCGCCAGAAACTATGGAGAGTTTGAGTTAGTGCAAGGAATAAGAAAATTTCAAAGGAGTAAATCTCTCTGCAGATGCCTGCTCGAGGGTTTCCTGCTTTTAAAAACGACAGTTTATACTGAAGATAGCAAATACTTTGAGTCTGAGAGACTGCAGATTAAAACGCTTTCATGTACACCCTCGAGAACACTTAACAGTTCTAGACAGTACAAGACTTGAAATCAGCAAGTTGAAAAATGAAAATACCTGTAAAAAATTCTTATAAGTTTCCATCAGGTCTTTTAAAGTTTGTCTACTTATTGGTGGCATAAACGAAACATTTGAACAGTCAGTTAGCGTTTTCTAAGTTTCTAGACACTTCCATTAATCATACTTAGTCAACAGGCACTAAGTGGGTTTTATAATGGCGATTTATAACATCCCCATTCTTTTCATCATTTTCGCTCCATGCTGCATTAAAAACAACCTCCAGATGCTTTTCGAGTGAAACACATATTGATTGGGCAAGGAAGAAATACCATAATTTCTACAGTTACCAGTGATGGTTAAAATCTTGATTTCAGCTCCCCTCAAACTCAGCTAACGGAGATGACTTGATTAGGTCTCGCATTCGTGTTAGGTATTCTGTCATTGCAAAACAACGCATCTGTTTTGTGGCAAAAAAGCTGAGAAATATGCACCCAAGCCTTAATCATGGCTTGTCGTTTTACGTTTTAATCGCGCTTGAGTTCCTTCGATCTTTCTCAAGATCGCTGGGCACATTCATTGTTGCTCTGTTTCTCAAACGAGCAAACTGTCTGGTCTGTCAGAAATATTTTAAACCTAAAACCCACCAACTAATTTCGGGTGCATTTTTACATGTCTTGCCAAGTTTTCGAAGGTTTAAAATTAATCAGAGGGAAAAGAGGAGAGCCTTTTGCAATCAGCGAACCTGTATACCGATTATGACATACGCTTTGTGCCACGCCCGTTTGTTAAACAAAAAAGGAATTTCCCTTTCATAAATGTCACAGTCATTATAGGACACAGAGCCTATAAAGGTTCTTTATACCTCGTTCGTACTGCAAAAGGTATATTCAAGCGTTTGCGGCAGCATGTTCCGGACAAAGTCGCTTCACTTTTGCAAGGTTACCTGAGCCATGTGGTATCTTGTAACATTTTTCGTGTTATGGCTTTTTCACCCTGTCGCTGGTAGCACCGGGCTTGGTTGACCGTTGCCCACCCTCTCCCATGTTTCAGCGTCGGCTGTTTTGAGTTGGCGAATTCGAGGCCACCCTCTAGAACCGTCAGTTGGATGCGAGTCACGCACTCGAACCTACTTGTTGTTTTATCAGTAACATTACTCAACATTTATCGTTTTTGGAACGAATCAGTTTATATATCAATAAAATAGGGCAGCCTGTGTTTCCCTTGACTTGTTTGGCTCATGTTACGGAGAATCGGCTGTTTTTATAGGTAGAACATCATGTCAAAGGCAAACAGACTTTTGCCAATTGAATACTGCAAGTCCCATTTGCACTAAGCCCATGTGTTCCTTCAACACAGCATTGGTTACGTATCGATCACTAAGAAGTATAAGGGAAACAGATATCGTTGCAGTTCGACTTTGCATCAGGGCAAATCTCCAATCCTTCAGAAGCATTTTTTTATTAACTTAAATACTGATTGACATCATGAGCCACAAATAAGTGGTTTCTAAAATTAGGAGTAGAAATAAGCTGCAAATATCCTTTTATAAATGTCTAAACCATTATGCTGCCGAATATTTTAAGTCAAACTGGAATTTGGATTCGATGATCTGCATATGCTTTAATTAATCAATGTCGTTTTTTTCGTTAACATAGTCCGCTGTAGAGAAAACATTGAGTCACATATATTTTCAACACTCAAATCTGCAGATTTTCGCTAAATGGGAAACCGTTTGCCTTCACCAGCGTTATAAAACTCTATTGAAACAATCCTACTGCTTGTTAAAATCTTTTTTTACATCTGATGTCATTCGTTCCTAAAAGCCGGGTTATCTAAATGTTCAATCTTAAACTTGCCTTTAATGATACCATTAAAAAAGTGGTATTCCGCTGTATCCACTCATAAGTATTTGGCTGATAGTTTAATTGGTTCGATTTTAGTGGCTACGCAATTTTCCATTCAAATTACGAGGTACACTTTTGTGATTTATTGATCCAGGTGCACTTTCGTAATTATACTTGCGCTGATGTCAAAATTCCATGCTCGTAATCCAGTTTTGGAAGCCGAATGCAAGTCTACAAAGCTGGACTGAGATCGATCTCATTATGGTGCCAGTCAATGCATTTAAAATTCTAGAGGTCTACTTAATAAATGAACTAAGCCATAGTGAGCGAAATTAACAGTAGAACGAAAGCAATGTATGCAGTATCAGCATCATGCTAACAGGTGTAAAGTAACTAACGCACATTTATCAACAAAAGTCATAAAAGGCACAAATTTGCCCAATTCAGAAGACGTTTCCCTTAATAACTGCATCAAAAGTTAGGTGGAAATGGCCAATATTAAGGTGTACATGTAGACATTGGGCTCGACTGCGTGTAACACAAGCCTCGCATTCAGTTGACCCACCAGCCATTGCTGATAAGGGTCACGTATGACTAATCACTAACATTTCACTTTATCATACACACGCACAATCCCAATTCGTAAAGGGATCAAGTAGAGAGAAGCTTAGGAAGTAACCAGACTTTAGAGAAAATTAGACTACCTTGAAACAAATTCCGGTTCTCAGTGTATCTGGAATTAAAATTGGAATTTCTAGTCGTTAATTCGTGTAGCTCTTTTCGAGGATTTCGATAGGGTTTGCTGAAGCGTCGACATCATGACAGCGACTAGACCACGTAATCAAAGCCATGGCGCTAATACGACGCACTCTTCAGAGGCTGTAAGCTGGTCTCAATGTAGCAATCTTAATTTCATATTCACGCTACATGCATTTCGGTCAAATAAACAAGGCAATTCAACCCAAACCAATGGTAACGCAATAAAACATGGAGGAAGTGCTCAAAACTGTAAATTTTCTTTTTTATTTAGCAGCTTGGTTTTTTATTTGAATTAATATTCGATCAGGTACTTAATTTCTTAGTACTGAAGTTAAGGTTAACTGCATTTGTGAGGTAATTAGGTGAGTATTTGAGTATCTGATTTAATTTAATACTCAGATTTAATGTTAACATGAGCTTTGATAAAATAACAAAGAAGCTTTAACATTAATTGGGTCTTCGAATTAGTTGATTTGGGTTTTCTCACAAAAATAAGCAAACTTTTCAGTACCATTTAATCACATAACTAAATCACCAACCAGCTGTGAATTTTCAGTGCCTTTTTCCTTTGCAATCATTACGCTTTCCATTGTCCACCAAACTTTGTGTAGCAATGACTCACCAAAACATGGCGCATGTCGAAATAGCTTTGGTGCTATTTTTACCTCCTAGACGTCTAAACATGGAAATGCCCTTTAAGCGATGCACATCAATTCTTGGGTCATTGAATGCCAAGCTTGGAAATGTAAATTGAAATTCTAGTTTCACGATAAAAAATATTAAAATTGTACGGTTTGTAGAGGAAAGTAATTAGAGAGTAAGCGTATCCAGTTACTAGGAGCTAAGAACTTCGCTTAAATAGTTTTTAAAAAAAAACAATATAGGCTAATTTTACTTTTCCCGCTGTGTTGCCAATATTTAGTCAGAAAGTAAACATTTGCATATTACAATAAGATAGACAATCAATAGTAATAATAATAATATTTGAAGTCACCGGACCTTATAGGTAAACTTTTGTGGCATTCATTGAAACGGTAACATTAAACTTTCCAAAAAGGTTGAATTGGGTTTACATTTAAGCAAAGAATTGCATTAATGGAACCTTGCATGTTAAGACTGATTTACCAGCCATAAATCACGCTTCTTCGTAAGCCACACTAATAAATTACCCTATTTACACACTACTGTTTCACGTGCTCTTGGCTCTCTTGAAGGAATTGCTTTTGACAAAGTTATTAACCAGCATTGATGATGGCCTAGGAAGTGGGGCATACCGTTTCGATCGTAGCCCATCAGCAGACAAGAACTCGTAGATCGAAATGATTGTCCTCGTCCGGATTTTCCCACTGTTTATCTTTGTCTACTGGCATACCAATTTACCGACCCACGTTACTATTGCTTTCCTTAAGAGAGCGTAGTCGCAGACGCAAAGAATAGATTCTTCTTTTTCCCTTCTATATTTGGTGGAGTGTGCGCAAGCATTACCTCCTTCAAGTTCGCAGCTTAAAAAGGGTTTCCCAAGGCCTAGGAGTTTCGACTTCAGTTTTTCATCTAATATGTTGGTAGTGGCATTTACCAAAAGGGTTTTTAGTCATTTCACAAATGGAATACAGAACTCATGCGCATCATGAGATCATTCCCAATCCTGCTTTGTAGACTTGTATTCGGCTTTCAAAACTGGATTATAAGCATGGAATTTCGCCATCGGCGCAAAGATAATTACGAAAACGCACCTGGATCAATAAATCACAAAAGTGTACCTCGTAATTTGAATGGAAGATTGCGTAGCCACTAAAAGTGAACCAATTAAACTAACACTTTAAGGTGGGTTGTGCGGCTGTGGGAGGCAATACAGCTTTGACTAGGTTATTCCACATTTTATACTCGAAGTGGATTTGATCAAATAATTTAGTGCAGATTATGCGCAAAAATTTGGACATTTTTAAACAAGAAGATTTAAAGTAACACAGATTCACGATATTATATCCATTGCGTCCTTTGTATGTCTTCAACTCTATTTTATACATAGAATGCAATTATTTATTTAATGTAGCCGTTAAATGACTTATTCTTCTGAAACATGTTTGTCATCTATATTTTAAAAAATACTGGTGCTGAACTTCATATTTCTATCAGCTAAGATGTTTTTTTATCTCATTGTCTGGTGGCCCACGAATAAGCTGATTGCTTGCAAGGGACATTTAAGGGGTCTCATGGAAGTCCAAAACCATTCACGACATGAGATCGTCTCCAAGTAACTTTCGTGAACGGGTACACAAAAAATTATTAATGACCATAACTTATAAAAACGGCAACTGGGTGGAAATGCAAGAATTCCGTCCTGCTAACTTCGGTGAATCCACCGATGTCTTAGAGGTGATGAGGTAAAAAATTCCAATCAGCGTATCGCCCGCCAGATAGATATGAATCGCCTTGCGTGTCATATCGCCAGGTGAAGACAGCAAGTCCAGAAATAAACGGGCTCCCACACCAACGCGCACGCTGTGAACGTGATGTAGGTGCTGGAATTCATTCTGTTGGACAAATTACACAGAAAACTTATGCGGTGGCTATGCCACCTACATCTGTTTAATAAAACTGCAAGATTGTCTGGGTTTGGCACTATTTTATTATCCCACAATCTGCAAAAAAGGGACTCTTGACAAATAGTCAAGTTTTAATAAACAAGTAAATCTTGTTTTTCTTATCACAGCATTAACAAGACACAGTTGTTTGGTATTTTAGTAATCTTGCTTATTGACCAGGTGGTAGGACTGGGCTCGCATTAGATTGTTTCACATGCACCCAAAGAAAATAACCTCGAACCTGCTGTTGTTTCGATTTCATCAGTCAAGTGTAGTTTAGCAACTTCCACTAAGACTTCTACGTGTCGAAACAAAATTTGGTCGCATGGACCATCTCAAAAGCACCATACTCTTGCCATGTTTTACTTCAAATCGGCTCATTTCTTTTACCAAAAAGATAAATGGCAGCCGTCGAAGGGGAGCAGTGGAGCGACAAGCATTCAATGCATTCGGGACAAGCCGAAACAGACACCTGACTAACTTCAACACTTCAGTGTCCCCTATGTCTAGGCATAACGCATTGTGGATCAAAATTCATGCACATTAATTTGTTAAAATATCTAACTCCCAGTTAATTGCACGAATCAATTCCAAGGATACTGATCAAGCCAGATGGTTAGCAACTGGGACAGTCTCCGACACTACAGGAATAGTCCCGACAGGGTTATCGGTTAGAAAATCGATACAAGATCAGTTTGACTTCCCCAAGAGTTTATTTTTAAATAAAAGGTCGGGTATCCTAGCAAGGGGAATGGACATATAGGTTCAAATACCCTGGTAATGACAAATGGACAGTTAACAAATTAATTTTTTTGAAATATGAGTGTATCCGAATTTCAAATTTCAGAAGCAAACTGTACCTATTCGCCATTTCAACACGGGAATGTGAAAATGCACAATTATGTTAAACTACGCGAATTTGTGTTTTACTTTTTTTGTGGAAAATCAGACTCTATGATAAACAACTAAGTTGTACAAACATTGGGAATTTCAGTTTAAATTAAACCGAATTTTTTCTTTGAATTTATTAAAAACGGAGATTCAGAAGCTTTGTTTACACCATCTCTAAGTTATGATTTGCTGCCAAACAGTTTCAGCATTTCTTGAAATTTATTTTAAAAAAAACTTCAAATTAGTAACTTTATCATCGATCGCCAGAATTAGCTGTATTCAAGCAAAACGTCCACTACCATTTGACTAAGGAGGGAAATTAGAGGACATTTTCCGAAGCATCACAAGAATGGATGCCACCAATAAATTTTAAGGCAGATTATTCCTACATGTGGGATGCTTTGTGCGAAAAAAAGCCTAAACAAGGTTAGTAGATCTGAGTAATCCCACTGCTTCATTCGATACATTGGTTTCTTTGCTGGCCGCAAGTGACTGCAAAGTGTGGTGTAAAACCCCTTTTCAAAGCCAAATTACTTCCAGTTTGCTGTAAACTTTCAAAATAGTGTCAGTGGGAGCCGCCATTTTGTTGCGTTTACCTGGGTGCTGTGGATCGACTTCGTGAAGTGTCCTGCGCTTATGAGAATTTTTCGGTTTTAGTAGGTTCTTTCCCCGGGGGCGAAACAAGCAACCCACTGGCCCACCCAAATTGCCGCCTAGGTGAATAATTTTAGAGTATCCAAGTAGATGCCATCACTTGACCTCACATGATTACGCAAACACAGCCTTGGCTGCAGTGACCCATAAAAGTGCCGCCTAGTACTTTTCACGGAAAAACACCATCGTGACGCCTTACTATTCCTTCTTTTGAAAAATTTCGCACATCAGCCTTTTGTGAATATTCGAAATTTCGTGGCAATACGGCACATCAGAGTTCAAAATGGCTTTGGTCTTAAAAGAAATCGGGTCAGAAGTAAAATGCAAACCAGACTAAATCGCATTAATGGCACAAATTCTAATCAATGGCTTGTTTTTCTGCGTATTTAATGTGGTACATCGTAAGACCACTATAACTGAGCAAAATACCAAGCATTGAACAATTGTAAATTGCATTTCAGTAACTTCAACTTCATACGTTGACCTGATTAGTTAGTTTGGTTTGTGGGGGTTTAGTTTCATTTTGCACACAATTTTTTTGTGGCATCACCTCAATGCACATGAATTTTCACATGGAAAGTGTTTTCAGATATTTCGTCAGGGGACAATTTTCCACAAAACATCTCTTTGCCCAGCAATTGTGCAAACGCATTGTGCTGTAATGTTTGTGCGTCTGGAATAAATTTAAATAGGTCAACTTGGACGTTAAGATACATTGTGGCAAGTTTGGGTAAATCTAAAATGGCCTACCGGAATTCAAGAAACTTTTTCACTTAATTTGAGTCTCTGATGTCGGTTATTCTGTGTCTTCATAGATTTCAAACCTCATATAAATTTTCAACATTAAAAAGCCCATTGCATAAGGGCAGCTGTGTGGCTAAGTACACATTACAAACATGCCCTATATCTCTGTTGATAGAAAGTGTCGCTTGGCCTTTATCTTAGCTCTACCATCTGAAGGCGAGTTTTATTGCTCTAAATGTTAAGTTTTTAAGTTAAGCCAAAGAAGCAGGGGTAGTTTGACGTTTGTAGTAGGGCCCCCTGTCGCCATAATTATTAAAAATATCTGAGGATTTGGTAAGTCAGGCGTTCAAGCCTACTTAGAACTTCCCGAAAATTCAATTCTCGTTAAAGGCGTCGAAAAGTAAATAATTTGACTGTATCATGCCAATTACTGGCGGTAAATAATGGTTTGTTGGGTCGCGCTAACGACTCAAGAGAGAACTCATACTCCGCAGTCATTAATGCCGGTCCAAAGTCCACTTTGACATCCAAACAGAAAAAAGCTTAATAAACTCTTGTGAGAGTAAAATTGGCAGCTATTTTAATCATACTAATATTTTTGTAAAATAGGACTTCGTTCAGGAAATGAGTTTTGTTGTCATCAATTTTTTTTTCATTAATGATTAAATATTAAGGTTGCTTGCCATCCCGTCAATTTGCTGAACACGTTTTTTTCTTGAGATTTTCATGTTGTAATGTGTGACGTCAGGCAATTACCTTGAAAGCTAGCAGAAAAGTGGTTGCTTGTTAGCACAATAATCAACACGTTGCAGAGGATGCTCCACAACCCTCTTTCAGACGTGTGTTGTTGGGCGCTGTAATCCTGCAGCATCACTTGCTCGCGATGACAGTTCATGTCTAATAAATCGTCTCTTTAGAGTGGTTTTAACTAGTTAGAGTAGAGGGGCTGACCGATTGTCTGATTCCGCATGAGCGCTACGTAGTGGATTGCGATTCCTCAATCCTACCAAATTCTAAGTGAAAATACTGCTTGAATTCCGGCGTCGGTTGCATGTTTCTGCCCACCCACCTTTCATATGCCAGAAATTCACGTAAAGCCAGCACTTCTCACCGTCAGAACCCTTGAATTGTGTCCATAAGTGCTGTGTTGCGGAGCATGCTGATTGGCGGTAAGTGCGAAGTGTTTTTGGCTTTCCATTAACTTGAACGCCATCTATCCCCCCACTCCTTAAAACCTGTCCTTTCACTCCAGATGGCAACTGACTATTTTTGCTAAAAGTTTATTTCAAAAACTGGTTATCAAAATCAGTCTGGCCGTCAGAAAAATGCGCACTAATTGGATCTAAACCAGCGCCTTTGAATTTGGTAAATCGCTTCTGCGTCGCCAGCCCACGACTGACGTCTTCCTCCCAGGCCACACAAATTTCCTCCAGCCGTGTTCGTGCTTTTTCACCAGCGCGGAAGGCATAAAGCAATCGATCTCCGACATGCAGATTTTCCTAACCCTTGTGTTTCACAAATAGTGCTAAAAACTTTTGAGAAAAACGATTTATGGTTTTTCCTAGCAAAAGCAAATTTTTAGGCAATGTGCAGTAAACAATTTGGCGGACGCATAGGGAATTTCAAGGTGACGAAGCATCAATGGATCTTTAGTAGGATAGGGCCGAGAAGCAGTTTACACCACGTCAAAAAGTTGGCTAGATTCAGTGCTCCATCTTGGTCATTCGTATTCAAGAACTATCAGCCGGAATAAAACCGACATTACGCTGTTTAAGTTTCGGCTGGGTTCTAAAATGAGTAAATAACCATCTCCAATGTCGCACACTTTTCCTCGCTGAGATAAAATATGGTCATTTAATGGTTCAAGAGAAACTTAAATTTGTTCTTTTAGTCAAATTTATTTCACCTCCTTCTCCACACGCATCAGTTTAAACTGCGTATTACGTATAAAAGTCGAAGGCCAAAGTGAAATTAAACAGAAGCGTCAAATTTAGTGTTGCTTCCATGGATAAGTCACCGTTGAGCCAATGCTGGTAAGGAGTGAAAAATTGAGTCTCTTTTCCTTTTTCGTACTAGACAACCCGAAGTACTTCCGGTTGATGTTTGATTTGAGCACTGTGGGACTTTTTGTTAGTGCATTAAGTAACTGAGTATTTATTTGGCCGAGTTCGAGTCTGAGTTTCGTTTCCAATTTGCAATAATAAAAAAACGAAAACCCGAAAATTTTAGTTTTTCTTGCTTAGTAATGTACTCGTAGATCAGTAAGATTAAGTGGTAGAATAACAGACTGGTTTTTGCCTATTTTCACTAAAATGGCAGTATTTAAGATAAAAACGACACTAACACCAATCGAACTCTGATCGAGACGTATTTGCAATAATTGTCATAATCCCGATCAGGGTAAACTTAGTCATCACCTTCGTGATGTGGCGTTTGACTAAAAGTACTCGATGAACTATCCGTCATTTTTGATTGCATTAATCTAAAGGAGTTTTTAATTTAAAAAAAGGGACTTGTGTCTGGGTGGGATTCACCACGCTCAATTTCTTCCAATTCAGCAGGACTATATCAAACACTGATGCTTGTAATATTTGACGTCTAGTTTAAGAAGTGTTAGCTGGGTGTCTGGCTGTAGGTAAATCATTCCGAAGCCCTGTTTGAAATCAGATTTGATTTTAGACATCCTGAATCGTCAATGGAGTTGGGTTAATTCTTACTTGGTTTCACTTGATGGTAAAACTCATCCTATGAAGTACACAAAATTGCATCATTCACTGCACATCTCATTTACTTGAGAGCAGAATCAAAACGTGGGAACACTTTTGATGAGGTTTGTTGCAAATATAGGAAATACTCGAGCCTGAAGTTAATGCCAAAACTCCTCGATTTCCGGGTTCGAAATTGGGCCTGACCACGCAGCGGTCTGGATATGGGGGAAAGGGTAAAATGTTTGACGCTTTAAGCTAATGGTCCACAACCTCTTCACCTATAGAAATCTACTCTCAAAAAGTGAGAACTGTGTTTCTAACTGGCAGCGAGAATTCGCCCTCAAAGCATCCAAGCCCAATAGCTGACTTCCCTGTCTTGCCAAAGGAACTACAAGCAAAAGTATTTCCTGTTTGCGGCAGAATGGCTGTCTTTTTCAATCCAAAGGGCTATTTTTGGCTTATTCGAGGTTACACAGACTATCGAGAAAACACCTGTAATAACGAATAGGATGTAAGTGCTTTGCGTGACATTCTTATGATGCAGGCAGTTTCGTATTTACATAGTGTCAAATGTGTAATGCGTTCAACGTCTATCATCGTCTGAATACAATTTGGTGGTTGGTCCGTTTCAACATACATCAAAGGTAATTGTGCAATAATGTTAAATGGGGAAAAGACGATTCCAATTCTGCGGTTTTTCACTTTCCCTGTGTTAAGTTTGCAGTAAAAATGTTAAAGGATCTCCTAGTACTGTGATGCTAACAGAAAATGTGCATTCAAGTATGACAGAGTTATATACCTTGAGAGCACACTATTTTGTAACGTAGAAAATATGAAAGATTAATTCAGCAAATCCCTCATTTCTCTGTTTAGTAATAAGTAAAATAAATTTGCTTGAATGAAACACTGCCGTGTATTATACCTGCTAGTCTAAGCTAAATAACTCCAATGATTGCTAAAGAAATTAAATTCACACAAGGAAAAATGTTAAATCCAACGCCAAAGACAGACTGCAGTAAATAATGGATTAAAAGGTCCCAGTATGCATGGGACATTTATCAAAATCTACCCTGCCATTTTGCAGGCCAACGTGGTTTTCATATGCTCCGTCCGACCATTAGTCTTTTCGTGCTCCGCAGTTCATGGGTTTGAAAATTGTGGTGTTTGATGTCTCGTGAGAACCGACGGCTGACCGTCAGTTGTACCAAGGTTCACGACGGAGCGATTTGATTCCCATTAGATGCCTGTTCATTCATGTGCCCCTACCAATGTTTGATGAAACGCCTCTGCTTCTGCAGCCGGTGGGGACTCATGCATGTGCAGGTTTTTAAAAGCTTAGCAAAATTCATGCGAAGCCCACAAAGGAAATTTCGGAAAAAGCATCAAATTAAGGAAGCAGACACTTCGTAACTCGTAGGTCTTTCATCATGGACATTGATCAATTATTCATTCGGTGTGTCTCTGCTAAAAAGGGAATTTTTTTCGTAATTAGCCTCCATTACATTAGCGTGTTAGCAAATTCAAATCATTAATGCCAAATGGTTTGCAGTGAGTTCACGAAACTTGATTCCCTTATGTTTTTGCGTACATATCTAGATTTGATGTGTAAATCAGGAGTTTGCTGTTTAACAATGTGTGGAGTCAATGGATTTAACGGATTCGTGGTTATTCATTGTTAAACACAAAAAAATGTAATTTTTCCCTAATGCATGGATATCGTTTCCCTCGGACATCGGTCAGCAGAGAACAAATTAAAGCATGAATTTGACCCTTGGACCCGAGCATCTTTATGCACTGATGTTGTGGCAGATGTTACTTTTTGCCTTAGTCTTCGGGGGTTTGACCTTGTCCTCTTTGTAATTTTTAATTCAAGCCTAAATATTATTGGTCAAACTGGGTGATTTCAGATTTCTACCAAGACAGGTATCTTTGAAAGTTTACCTTAACTAAGCGATCTGTGTTTAGATTTAAGTATTATCACAAACTTCACTGAAATGCAACCGAAAGCGGCTGTGGTGTTTTTGAACAAATAATAACTCGTAGTAAAAATCAAAAGATGTAACTTACTTCCAAACTAACTAGTTATTCTCAAGTTTTTTATTTGAGTTACTGGAATCCGCCATTACTGGAGAGATTTTGGTGGTGCTTTCTAGAGAGAATAGCGCTTACCACAGAAACCCATGATACGAGGTACAAATAAACCGGGGAAGTAATTTGCCCGTTTTCCAAGCACCATTTTGGCCAGCGTAATATTACACCGTCGTTATTTATTACAAGACATCTGTTGGGTGCTGGTGGTAGTGCCTGTTGCACATTTTATTGGTTGTCATGTCAGAAGTAAATTGGTAGTTTGTGACCAAGTTGTTTTCGAAAGTTTTGTTTGTGTTTGGCATCACAAGTTGAGAAACACCAAAAGAAGACGTCGTTTAGCATTTGTCCACTCAAGCAAGTTTTTTTTATTTAGCCTAATGCCTTAACACATAAAGCCATTAATGTCGGGAAATTTTCGCCCTGTTAAAATTCTTCACGTGCATTCTCACATCTCACTTTCGTGAATTCAGGTGATAATTAATCAAGAGTGAAATAAATTTCATTCCCCTGCGAAAAGAACACTGACAATCACGCAAGATAGACCTTTCGGTTTATTAAATTTTCGAACGTTTCGTGTAAAAAACAGGCAGGATTTTTTGTTGTCCCAAAAAAATCATGTCCAAAATATTCCTACTGTACCGTCGTGATCTTGAAAATAATTTTTGAGGTTGACAGCTGTTTATGTGTGGTCTAGAACCTATTTCTTCCCTATGAGCCATAGGTACAAGGGTGCAAAAGTGCGTAAATTACTGCATTGGCCGTTCCAGGTATTTCCACCGACGAAAAACTCCACCTCGAGGGTTTCGCGGGAGGGCGCTCGGGGAAGTCGGGTCAAGAATGCTGCTGCTGCAGAGGTGCTCTTCGGCGCTAAAACAAACGGGTTTCCGTCACACCAGACCTCCTGCCAATCGCGCTAAATGCCACAGCCCGGGATAGCTTCGGCAACCACATGACCTCCTAAGCCTCATTCAATTAACGCACGTTTCGTAAACAAGAGCCGGCGCACGGGTTTTCACCGCGGCTATTTGGGCGCGGACATGTCTCGGCAAAGTTGGACGCTTTAAGATCTACCTGAAATACCCCAGCAGCTTACTGAAACTTGCTACCGGGCCGAATGTGGTTTGAGATCACGCAGTAAACAACTTTATTCGATCGCGAAAGTGCACGTGATATTGTGTGCAAAAATGTGGTCTGGCTTGATCCAATTTTGTTTTCTGCCACTTCCCCTCTTTGCCACTTTTGTTTTCAACAATAATGTTAGTTTCCTGAGACCCCAAGTTTTAATATATGTGTGCCTCTTTTCGCATTCCTTAACCTCGCTCAAACAAGTACTCAGTGATTTCAATAGTTTGTTGTGGCGCGGTGTGGCGAGAAATAAGACTGAAATAATGAAGACGCAGCCGCATATTAAGTCGTGGAAAGACGTGTGTGTGTACAGAATAACAAGTGCGCTTATATAGCTTCACTAACCGCCGGTCCTTGAACGAACAGAAGTATGTGAAGTGCATTCACGTAAATCGACTGAATAGCGTTCGCTCACAATTGCCAACTGCGCTCACGTGCTGCTCGCCACAGCTCTCCTCCTTGGTAAAAAGAATTGGTAAATATTTTCTTCCAACAGTACTTCCGAAAGGTAGGTCGTACGTAATGTGCAGTCGACTCGCGGTGTCCTAGAAGAGTTTGGAACCTGAAAGCTAGCACCTGAGAGTCGAGAACCGAAGCGAGTTAAGCGAAATTGAAACCAAAATGCGGTAAACTAGGCTAGATTCGAAAGAAAATCGAGGTGGTTCTTGTTTGAGACAGACGAGGGTCAGGATATGAGAACAAGGGGGGTCAGGCAGTTTAATAATCAGGCCAATAAAAGCGTCTACCATACCATGTAGTGGTAATCGTTTTTTGTTGTCAGAAGTCGGTCGAGATGAATCGCTGTTGGCGATACAACCGTTTCCACCAGCTGGACATTTGGAAGGTTGGTCGTTGGAAAGGTTGAACATGATGCCGAATCGTAAGATCGTTGACGTCGTTAGATCTGGTTGAGAGCCGAGAATGAATCGGAGAGACTTGCCAAGCAGACGTCGAATGTCGATGTCGTTCAGTCGAGAGATGCGGCCAGAATAAGAAAAGCGAGAGTCGAATGATGAGGTTAGCATGATTGGTTGTCGCCGGGATGTTCTAGGAATCGATGTTCATCGTCAGTAAGTTGGGGAGCGTCCGGAGATTTGGCGTCGTTCGGCGGTGGTTGGGACCAAAGACGAAACGTGATTGAATTGGGCGAAAGTTGGAGGTCGGAACCAGGCTGATGAGGGCGAACGTATAGGGTGAAAGCTAGGTTGAGCGATGGGACAGAAACAGGACCAAGAGTCGGGCGATGTCGAAGTACAGCGGTCACACATTAAGATTCGAAGGACGGCAGAATTGCTTGAGGAGTGACTTTTCCGTGAGACGTGAGACACCGAATAACCACGAGCTTTAAGTCGTACTAGAAAAGCGCCAATTTTCAGGTTTTAGAAGGTGGATACGCGTTCGGAGACGAGATCGCATGCGTGCAAACGAGTCGAATGGAATTGACGGACCTTTGCTTCCTCCTAAATGTCACTCGACGGTGGGGTGTAGTTAATTGTACGTTCGAAAAAAGAGTGGAAAATATGCAGGTGGAGCGTAGCTCAACTTATTTATCGATGTAGTATTGACGTGTGTGGGTGTGTGTACAAGGTAACAAGTCAGTCGTTTCTTGAACGAACAGAGTTACGTGAAGGTTATTCACGTAAATTGCTCACGCTTGCAAACTCAATTCTCTCACGATTGCTAACTGTGTTCGCTTGGAGATCGCCACAAGTTATAGAAGAATATTGTCGGCTGATGATACAATAATGAGCCGACTTTTTATTCTTACTATCTGACCATGACTCGTAGATATGATTGTGTGGATTTATTCTAGTTAAATCACACTATTTAATGATCCGTTTTTATATTCGCAAAATAATGTCTACTTAAATCAAATAAGTACTCGCGCTAAGAACTATTTTTCAAGAGTTACCGCTACAGTAGACCTTCTTCCTGTGTACGAAGAGAATCATAAGCAGTGACCAGTCAACAAATTTATGACCCAAGTGAATAGCTTTGTTAATTCTCAGGTCTGGCTGTATTTAGTCAGGTCTTCATTGTCACATAGACCGCAATCAGAGTTAGTGCCCGGAATGCTGACCGCGTTACTCAGTGCACTTGGGAGTTCCATGAAGAACAGGGTGCCAGAAAATTCTTCGCTGATTACGTACGGGAATCCGCTGTCTTTGCATGAATGCGCAAAATAGTTCTCTTTCTTCAGCTTAGACATAGTGTCTCAGTACATCCACTTAACTTTTCCTGAGAGAGCATCGTCGTCCACAAATGATAACCAAAAGACTTAATGGTGACTGTCATAATCGTTTTCATTTAATAAATGGGGCAAATGTGGGCAGTGTAGTCTCAACTTGGCCTTGAGCAGCAGCTTTATAATCGATCTTTGAGGTTTGCATCTTCAAACCACGGAAGGTTTTCAATGCCACAGACTTCAGCCTCTAACTTGTTGCTTCAAGGTGGTGAATTAGGCCGACTACCGTCTCCCCTTCTAGTGTTCAATTAAAAATTTTTCCTGGAGTCGCCGATCTGCCCTTAAACTCATGCTTCACTGCTATCGCTGGTGCACGACTTCCTAGGCAAAGTAGAAACACTTAACTGCATATTTAGAATGGATAAGTTAGGCGAGCTGTCACCGATAAGATGTGTTTGTGTTGGCGATTTTATGTCTGTATAATAGGCAACTTATGACTCACTGTTTGCAACCTGTCAAAAGAGTCCTGACTACATGAGTTTCCGGTGGGGTTAGCACATTTAGAAGAATAGTAATTAAAAAAATTGTGATCATGTTTTCTGATAAGCACTTTACTAGTCCTCGAACAGGATTAATTTAGTTTCCGTCACTCCTTTTGGGTAAATGCCATTGCACATTTTCATGCTTTGTAATTATTTCGTCCTTATTAAAAATTGGCCAGCCTGGTTAGTCCCCGAATATGACCTGCCACTGGGAAGTTCTGACACGGTAGTGCGTCTAAAATACATTCTGTTAGTTTCAAGTACTTGCCTTACCTTTTGCTCAAATGCAAACCACCACAGTCATCTCAAGTTTAACTATTTAGCGTTTGGTAACAATGCTTCTTTCTTTCTCCTACAGACAAGCATTTTCCAGGACTACCGTTTCCATAATTATTTAGGAACAGTACGCATTAGGTCCTGGAGTCAAGGATAAAAAGGCAGCGTAGCCTCCTCAAAAGTTGATTGGCCGTCGTGTGGAAATTGCCCGAGGTCTATGAGACCAGCTGAGTGATTCGCTTAGACTCAATTTTGAGGCCTCCCCCTTACGTACAGCAGGTGTTGATCACACAAACTGCTTGTTCATGTTTGTTCGCAGTAGTGTTTTCAGGGTTTTATTGTGGCTGCATGTCCACAACTTCATTGAGTGTACAAGGACGTGCCATCTCGAGAAAATCACATTAATTTGGGGGGGCTATTTTGGGTGCAATGGCGACGGTAAACTGGTTCCACAGCCTTTTTTATGGTAAAAACTAGACTGTCATAAAAAGTACTGCGTGGCCTTGCGAAGCATCAACATTTGCTACACCCCATTGTTCTCAAGACAACCTGTGCGTCACTTGATATTTCGGGCACTCACACTCTCTCCGCACCGGTCAAAACAGATGGGAGGTAAACACGGCCTGTGGCGTGGCCCTACTTCAGGCTCATGTGGAAACTGTAATTTAGAATCGGTTCTGATAGCTCGAACCTTTGACAATTATAGAATTTAATAGGCAATGGTTAGATGAGGCGATGAAAATGGTGATGTTTGGGAAAAACGACACCAATAGGAATGGACTGTACGGTTAGATGTGAATTTAAGTGAGACGACTCCTCTGCTTACACTCGAGGGAGGCCTGATAAGCTAGATGGTGTTACAGTGAAACTTCAACAATTAACTTTAAAGCCGTGTGGAAAAGAAAAATTGTGTACTTTGGGATAATTGTAGAATGCAGATGTTATAAAGGCGATGATCAAGAAAGGCAAAACTCGATAGGATATGAGGCGAGTGTTGTCCAATGAAAATTGTATGGTAACCAATGATTATTTATGCATTTCTTATGTTCCCAATTAATTCTGTCGTGAAAGTCAGTAAATACTTTTGGCAGCAAGTGCAGAATGAGGGGTATGGTGTAGTACGTGTTCAAAAGTCAAGGCTAACACCGGGGCAAATCGTGAATATTAACATGACTCCAAAATTCAAACTACTTCGGTGCACATTATCCTAAACAGTGTAGATCTAGCCATGAGCCCTGGGGCCAGGCCATCCTGTTCCTATGGCTCATTTTTGATGATCTGCTTATAACTGAAGGCCGTGAAGATAATCCGATTGGCCAGGTTCACTGAAGATGACTTAAAAGCTCACTGCTAAAGTAGTTTGTGTTCAGTAGTGCCAGGTGAACAATAAACAAGTACGTAGAGCATGAGAGGACTCTAGTGTTGACATTACCTTGCAAACAATGATCAGGGGTCCAAAGCGCACCACCTAAAACTAAGACTGCTCACTAAAACAGGGTCCCTCGTCGCTTCCTGCACGTTGCACTTGTGACTCCGAGAAAGTTTGCAAAAACTACAATTGGAGGCTCTTTTGTGACAAAATGCAATTGCCTTTCCATTAGACTTCGCATCAATGATACAAAGACTGACGAAACTAATCGTACCGAATCTGGTTAACGGCTAGTTAGTAGGCTTAACTGGTGAGAGCTTATCAAGTGGCCCTTACTGTCCAAACGGGGCTCGAATGCATGCGCCAGGCAGATTGCCATTTCCGAAGTCATTGGTCTAGCCGAAAAACGTAGTCCAGTCATGCATCGTTCCATGAACCAAGTACGAAAGTTGTAGTATTTCTCTGCAGACGCGATCCCAGCAACATCCTCAACTCATTGCAGTCACTTTCTGTGCCTCTACTAGTTAAAACATTCTCGTGCGATTTGTAGTTAACTAACAATAAGAAGCCAAGGATATGACAAAATTAGTAGTAGCAGTAGTAGCTAGGAGGTACAAATAAATCTATGAACAAAATTCTTCCCATTTAATTCCAATTTTATGTGTTAAAAAGCACCAATGAAATGCAGTCTACACGGTCAGTTGTCGCATTCTAGTCAAAATATGTACCCTAGGCCCTTTCGATTGTGGTCTCGCCTATTTTACATGAGCTTCTTTTCGGACTCCCGTCATGCGGCCTCTTCACGCTTGGTCTACCCCGACGTCTGTCCCCTCCCGTCCCATCCCATCCCCCCGCAGCAGCAGCCCCGGGCACCAGATTGTGGCCATCGCTCGAGAGCGTGTGAAGACGCCACATCACATCAGCATCATCAACCGGGGTATAAACAAACGGGACGGGCGCACTCACGCGGACATGCGCTCCCGCGAGGGCGTCTATCATCAACGCAGAGCCTGTTTACAAAACCACAGAGCCACCAGGTAGGGGTGAGAGGTAGTTGACTTTGGTGTCCACCAATTGTGCCCCTCCTCCTGACTCCATAAATCAAATAAACGAGCCACCATGATCATTTACCCGGTGGGGAGGGGGATTCCTTTGGCCTAATTAAATGGCGATGCTATATTATATCTAGGGGGATAAATGATTAGCTGTTCGCTTTGCTCTGTGTCGGAGCCAGATTAATCGGGCCAGGTACATGGTACGCAACTCGGGATGCAGGCACAGACAGTAGGCAGTTTTCCATTTCATTGTGTGGGAATCTCGCATACTATTGGTAAAATTTATTCCCGAAAGCGAAAGTTCTCCGCACTGATCCACGATGGCGAAATTGTTACCTCCCACCCTGTCAGCAGAACTGGCTGTGCCAACCCTGTGACTGCTTATTCACTGTCGTTGGGTAGGCAACTCCAAACCACAATCAACCCATTTGTTATTTCGACTCCAACGAGTCGCGTTGTTTGCGGGAATCGAGATCCAGAAGTTACCCTTGTCGCATGGCGAAAGTGACTCTAGTTGTCATAAAGAACAAATAAAACACCGAACCCTGCTCCGAAATTACACCAACGGTTAGACTGACCCTTACTAGCGGACCCAGGCCTTACCGGTTAATCTTTAGTTTTATAAAGAATGATTCACTTGAGTAATGTTTCTAACTTGGTTTTCGTTTCGGGGCAAAAGAATGGGTGAAAATTTCATGCATGTATTTCTCACATAGAAAACAAATCGGAACATTATTTCAATCATGAATTTATCAGTCCGAAGCCACGATTTATACCATCTAGCCAAATAGGAATGTCTAGGTAATAGCAATCTAACCGAGCAACTAAGGAAGTGTTTACACTGCGAATTTGGATGATCGGAAATCAATTCACCCAAGCTATGAGTTCTTTCATTTCCTCACTGATTAGAGTTCCCAAAATTAAAATTGTAATTGAGCCCAACGTCTCACAATTGCCAAAACGTGTTTTTTTAAAAATAATTCACTTTGGCTTCCACCAGAAAGGTGCACTTAAAATGATGAGATTACAGACTGCGGCAAAGGACAAATGCAAATTAAGTTTTCAACAGTTAATTGAGAAAAAATCTGAGCACTATTAACGACATCACACTTTGCCCTCTGCTTTAAAAGTCAGGTGTTAAATACAGATGAGGCGAAGAAAATCCCATGGCTTTTTTGAGTGTGTAGTTTTCTAGAGCAATCCAGGCGGTGAAACTCGCCACTGAAGTAGGCAACATGCACGTGAACATAACTTTTGCTTGGTAAAAATGTTTTCTTTTGAGTTGGGACAGACCGATTCGAAGTATGGATTTTGGCAGTTACTTCACATAAAACCGAGATGCTGCTCTGGCGAGTAAGGTCGTTGCAGCCTCTGGATAACATCCATGCAAATGCCACAAATTAGCAACCAGTTGCACTTCACCGCAGCCAAGGTTCACATATGAGTGTCTGCTTTGATCAACAATGTTGCTACAACGAAAAATCCCCGAAAACTGGTTAAGGCATCTGACACTGAAGCTCAAAATGACGAAATGATCTGACCGTTGTTCCCACCTGCTTTCCTCGAATACTGTTCTCTGACAGTTTGGTCCAGCTCAATTCAAGCATTGAAGCAGCAAAGGCAATTGTTAATAAAAGTTGTTAGTCAGTATTCTTGCACAGTATACTTCTATTTGAAAGCGACTGCCGAACTCGTTCATAACCATAGGACAAGGTAGTGTATAAATAGTGTTTGATAGAAGATAGGAAGAGCTGAAACGCAGCCAATACTTGAATATCGAGGAGATACTGTACACAGTTCTTGGTTGGGTGCCCTTACTGTCTTTATTTGGAAAACTAACCCCTGCGTGTTAATGCCGGCTAACTTAAAACAGGTTACAGTGCATCCCACGTCATCTGTAACATCAGCACTGCTTGCAGGTAAATGTGACTGCATCAGTGAAATTTTTCCATTCTCTTGGACCGCACTCGCACCTTCTTCTATTCAAACTATAAATAAGCCTTACTGTTCATTTATTTTAACAATAATCACATTCCACTGTCATATCTCATGTTAGTAGACTGACTTGATTTTCAAAACTTTCAACTTTCCCTGGTCTAAGAATATAGTTCACGAAGGCCTAAGTTTAGTCCATGTTTTTTGCTGCAGCTGGTTTCTTCACTCAATAAAGGATACCAGGACGATCTCTATTAACATCCTAAGCACGTCAATTGAGAACACTAAACATTGGCGTTTAAGTATCGTACCCAGAGCCGAGGCACGTAGGAGGGGGTTTCGTATGCGATTTTATTAAGAGGCTTAACTTGACTATCAGCATAAAGCCTTGTTAACACAGGAGGTCTCGACGGCTCCCCCTCCTCCGCCAAACACCATGGGACCTGGTTACACACAGATTAGAGAGGTCCGTTATTGCAACCGCCATGTCGTCACTCCCCCTGTCGTCAACCTCAGCATGGCAACTGCGGGGGCTCGGATAAATATTTTGACTCAGACCTTCTCATGGACGCGGTAACACGCCGTCAGGTGAGATGTTCACGTCTTCCTTGTTCTCATGTTAAGAGCCTTGGTTACCACAGCACCCTAATTCTCATTATCTGAAATCATGTTTGTGTCCTATGGATTAACCCAACTACGTTGGCCCATTGTGATTACCCAGTTGCGAACTTATTCGAATTTGGTAAATAACATCGATGTTTCCGTTTGCGAAATACTGGGGAATTCGCTCAAACGATTTCGTGTAGACAAGCACAATTTTGGCAGTTGAAAATATGTGTGTGGCATTTAACCATGCTTGAGGGTTTGTGAAACGGTTCTGTAACAAATACCAAAGTGGTCCACGGTAAAACCTGAAGCGTCCACATAAACCAGAGCGGATGACTGTATTAAGCCCGAGGCAAATAGTCGGTCGACTTACCCGTACTAGCATTTACGCAATTAGCTGTGCCCTGAATCGAGATTTTCAACCCAAGTTGGAATTGGTGCCTCGACTTCAATCGCGTTACAACTTTATGACTCTAGCCGTAAAGCAGCTATGATAACACGCATCAGGTGGTCTCATGATACTTCAGTTTAAGCCGTATCCTCTTTGGAATTCATGGTCTCTTACCTTACTAGGGATAAATCTAACACAATACGCAGTTCCGAAACTAGGAATCAGATGCCATGCATAAATGTAAGGAGCATCAAATATCATGTTCTGCAAATAGTCATTATATAAATATATACAAAGTGAGATTAGGTGAAGGGTAAAAGGACTGTCAGATTCACCTATCGTCATGTTTTCCTATGATGCAGTCGATCGAGAATGGACTTTTTGTGGATCGTCCAGTTGTCTGTGAGAGGTCCAAAATCTCGCACGAGGAGTCCTTCGATATTTTTGGCCGTGGTTCAACTGACGGTGTGCACGGCTCCGGTTCTGCTGCCCTCTTGTACCTTTTCCGTCGGCGAAGGAAGCTCCCATTTGTAAACATTCCCTCCGAGTCCGGATCGAGTGTCCAGTAATTCCCCTTCCCCGAACTCCCTGCCCCTCTGGGCACCTTAATAAAGCAGTCATTGAGTGAGAGGTTGTGTCTGATTGAATTCTGCCAAGCTGGAAATCGTTCACGGTAATATGGGAATTTGGCTGCAATGAATTCACATATCTCCGCTAGCGTTAGTTGTCGCTGTGGGGAGCTGAGAATGGCCATTGTAATCAGCGCGATGTAAGAGTAAGGTGGCTTGACGGTGTGCACGAATACTCTTTCTGGTGACGGATCTGTTGACTTGGAGGGTGAAGATCTCTGAGGGACCCATGAGGGCAATGATGACGTTGGAAGAGGAACGAGAGGAGGAGGAGGAGGGAGTGGAACATTACCCAGCGAACCACATAAAATTTCTTTGGTCATTGATGAAAGAAGTTGGATCTGAAGGCTCATGACATCTTCATGATTCCTTTGTCTGCCCCAAGAAGTGGGTGGAAAATCAGGAAAATTCATCATAATTAGTAAAGCAACTGATCAAACACTCACTTAACAAGACGCGTGAGGTGTGACAGCTTTCAACTGGTTGGCTAAAATGTTAACGACGCGATTGCTGCGAACCAATTAATGTAAAGCTTTTAAGGGAGGGGGCCGGCGACCAATCACATTAAAGTACATGCGAGGACGAGGGTGTCATTAGCCAAGTTGTATGTTTAGTTACCTCAGAAGCTTTCAAAGTCTGGTCGATTATATTTTTCAATTGACGTTAATAGCATCACAGTGGTTAGGAGGTCTAAAAATTAACATAAAAAAGATACTTCAGAGGATGATGTTAAATGCAAACTACCCATGGTCAAGGATAGTTTTAAATCAGCTAAGGGCACGATGGATACTGGCTTGAACAAATAGTGACTTTTTCTGTGAACTTTAGGTCTTAAGCCCTGGAATTGTGTTTTAGGCCCTATAAAATCCTTTTTGATGATTCTATTTTTAAAGGTGTGCTCAACGTCAGGATGACGACCCGCCAAAAGAGCCCTTACTGATTAGGGTTGCCTGTTGAGAGAAAGGAATGCACACAAAAGAGCCCTTGAATAATAAGAGAAAATAAATCATCCTTCAGTCAACTCAGCCGGAGTTTGTTCTGTCACACGTTATGAACCCTAGTAGCTAAGCTGTGGTTTAGGCCTCCAGTGTGAAATAGTTTGCGTAATCCGTGTCGCCTACTACCATTATGGGAGCATCAAGGCTCATAGTCACAATCTGGCATGGGTACACTCATTAGACTATGCAATCGGTGTTGAGTATCCTTATGACAGTTTTGACACTCCATTATCGCTATGCGATAGTAGGAAAGGCTCAGGATTGAGAAGTGCCATCATCATGTAGCGACGACAGTTAATTCTCTACTTATTGGAATATAGCAAAATTGAACGACGTGCAAACACAATCAGCTAAAGGTCGGTCCCAGGTTTTGATGTCTTGGCGAAGAAAATCGCAGTGCTTACTCAGCCCATGTGTCTGACTCCCGCTAATGTGAACTCTGACTCTGAGTAATCTACAAATTCGAGAAGAATGATTTGCTCTAGATGTAGCCACACTTTTTCCTTTTCACACTCACATTTCAACCGATCCATTCCACACCATTTTCAAGATACAATATATTTCAATTTCAGAAAAACCATGAAGGCAATCTGGGGGTGAGGTTTGGAATCTTATAATACAATTGAGGTGATTTATTATCAGGCGCCCCCGGGATTCGCTGCCACAATCGGTCCTACCTAGGCAGCATAAAATCAGGCAGGTAAAATAGCTATCCTTATATAAAACTTTCACAATATTCGGGCAATATTTGGCTACGTGAATGGTTGTGGTGATTACTCTCCGAAGCCAATAAAGGAGAGCATCCTCCGGGCCCGCTTATCGTCCTACCATCATCCAATAAATCACAGCAAAATTTGGCATTCTAAACTGATGAGCAACTGACGATCATTTACAAGAAGGCTGCATGGAACACCCGAAAGGAATGGCGACAGGGCGGGTCACATTCACGCCATCAAAATAGGTGCTTTCAAGAGGTGCTGCTTTGTGGATAATGAATTTCTAAATAATGTGGTTACATTAATTGCTTGAAGTTATCCAAAATGTCCTTCTCACCTCCAGATTTGAGGAGGCTATCGAATTGAAACTACTAACTCTCAACAGTCCCTGGTTTTAAACACTCAACCGCTTCAAAGAGAGGTCGGGGGTTTTACTGGAAGCTTGAATATTTGAATTCTCCTGACCTGACACCTACTAGCATTTTTGTTTTTCGTTTGTACAATTTCGTCACCCATTTTTATAATTTTTGCATGCATGCAACGGAGCAGTTGCTCGACTCCCCAAAGAACTTCAAAAATTACCCCTATTAGAGTGGTACCTGTCCTTTCTAATAGACTCTAACGCTGCTCGAGTAGTTATATTCGTGAACATAATGCTTCCTGTTTATTTAGACAAGAACTGATTCGCCGACATTGACAGAAGCCTAGACGAAGTCAAGTTATTTCGGCTTAAACTACACCATCCACCCACGTTTTTGTGTCAGTAGGAGTGAATATTTGAGAAATTGATTGCTAATGTCATTTGAAATGTAAGTTGACTCCTTTAAAACACCCCGCCCCTAGAGGGATCACGTACCTCGTTCTCCTGATGGTGATGATTACCGGTTTGGGTTAAGCTCATCAGATCCATGAATATCAAACTAGTTTCCACGCCTCCTCGAATGCCTTTACACCAGATCACACCTAAAAGGTGAACCGAGTTAAAGAGTATGAGTTATAGAGGGTTGAGCAGGAACTCTTACGGAACATGAACGTTGTTGGCAAATAAATAACTTTTGAGATTGACTTACACTCGGGGTGAGTATTCCTTTCCCCTATCTCCTTGCGTAAAGGACCACAAGACTTCACCACAGCGCTAGAGGGCTCTCTCTGCTTGAGTGCTCGAGCCAATCTAGTTTGTACGAAGTAAGGAAGTCTACTGATACGTTATGCGTTGGTGCATGAAATGTTTAAGAGGCTGTCCAGCTGATCAGTGCTCGAAGGAGTAATACTAACACCAGTTTACATGGCAAACTCGACTGACCACGCCCAGATTAATTTGTCTGCATGCCCCACACCAACTGCTTCATCGCGCTACCCTAAGAACCGCTCCAATTAGACTTCGATAAACCTCCCACACACAGAATAACCGATGTTTCCCCCAAAACATTGCTATCGAGGGCTCTTCATAAGCGTGGCTGCCAGAGATGACGCATAGAAGTCAAGACGCCAACGACTTTACTGATAAGGTTTACAGTTGCAGTCCATGATGAATTGCATGCCAATGTGTGAGCGGTCAAAAAAGCCCTTCCGAGCCCGCACCACGGGCGCGAAGCATCCCCTCCTATTTAGTTGCAGAGGGATAGCAAACTTGTGTCACCGCATCCCTCTGTCAGGTCACCTTTGCATGTGGGAATGTTGTGGGCCCTGCCGTTCGCGCTGGCGCAAAGCACCTGCTTCAGGGACGACGACGACGACGACGACAACGCGGCGGAGGCGGAGGCGTGCGAAGCGTAAATATTTGGCTGGGTGGTGATGTGACGAGGGGGCGGTGACGGGAGGGGGACGGGGTCGGGCCAGATTATGTTGGAAAAGCCACACATGGTAAAACCTGGGTACCTGCTTTTATGTATTGATAAGCGAGGGTAGGCGATCGAAACCGTTGTTTATGTGTTTTCATGTTGTATTTGGAAGGCGGAAATGAGGTCTGACGTGTCGCTGGATAACTGATTTTTACTGGTTTCTTTGGGAAGACGGTTAACGCTCCCACCTCCAATTTCGAGGTCAATCAGTGAAGGCGTATTTTGTTCTAATTTTATTTATATTAGTTTGAGCATTCACGGGCGTGGTGTTGTGACGAGGTATAACTCTTTTGAGCTGAGTCACGTGGACGGCAACTGTTTCTCTAACAATAAATTAGAAATTGGTAAACTAAATTGCTTGTTTACATTAATTTCAAAGCCTTAACTGCGAGGTGTTCCCCTAAAATAATAAACTTTTTGAAATAAATTGCTTCTTCTTTTTCTCTGAAAACATCGTCAGGCTTAAGTAACACTACGGTTTACGAAACCAGGAGCGTGAAAGTGATTTTTAAGCAATTTTGTAGTAGCAACTGATTAAAAACGCCTTGGGAATTATCTTTACACAACATAAGTGCAGAGAAACAACTACATGATTTCTTACCAGTTTTGCTTCACACACAAAATAAATGCGTAAATTTATTGCCTTTAAAAAAATGAACGAACTGACTCTTCAGGTAAGCATGTCAAGAACCATTCTGGGACGACCAACAGACCGAATAGCCTCGCACAGGCAATAATTTTGAAAAGGCTTCTTCAGTAGATGCAAGTTGACTACCCGTTCATTGAGGTCGTCATATTCAAATTGCTGGTGTCACACTTCACGCGGATTCACCTACATCGCAGCCACTGAAGTAGTGCTGTAGCGCGTTGTCTATGATTTTTTCCCAATTAATCTCCTCTAAGTGTTTTCACTAAAGGAGTCATGATAACTCGTCTACCAGACCACGTGGTTTTCGTCACCTGTCCGATTCCACCCCTAAACCCATCCCACCTCGACCACATATCAAATTAGCATACCCCGCCTGTTTGCGCATGAAACCCAATTCTCGGCTGTGAATATGAATGGGTATTTCAGCTAGGTTCCGTTGATACCAATTTCGCAGAGTGGTGAGATATAGTTTTTAAGTGTGGACCAATTAGCCCAAAACAAATCCTGCCACGAACACCTTATTAAAGCAAACAATTCTAAACTGCTGTCATCATTTGGGCAAATAACTTAAATCGGATGCCATTGTAAAATGAGACAAGGAAAGGTGAAGCGAAAGGTTCAGTCAAACAGAACTTTCAACGGTAGCTGAAATTGGCCAGGGACAGTAGCCTTAACGGTGAAGGGAAATTCATGAAAAGTGCTAAATTCCTGGCCTTGATAACTTGAATGGGTTCCCTGTGCTTTCAACAACTCGATGCGAAATCAACGAGAAGGGGCTCATTCTTCCAGATTCGTAGAACAGCATTAGCGCCTCCAATCTGGCACAGTCCGAAAGTAAAGCGTGATCAGCTTTCACTTGTCTGAAGGTCGCTTACTTCATAGTGTTGTCACCCATAACTCCGAATATATGTCACCTTACATTGCGATAAAGACAGGAAATTGTAGTCTGGAGTAATAAGACATGTAATAAAAGTAACAATTATTAATTAGTTGAGATTCAGAGAACTCTTACTGGCTCTGCTAACTTATTCGAAGTATAACAATCAACGGCCCGAGGTTTCGTTTTTGTGGAGAGAAATTTGCGTGTGCCTTTAGGTTTATTTCCTTTGCGATGAACGCTTTGCTCCTAGGCTAAGGACGTCTTCACTTTCGTGCTTTTTTTGGATTCTTTTGATGCTTGATAGGGTTGTAAACGATATCTGTGCATTCCGGAACTAAGACAATCACGCGGTTTATAATTGCACAAATTAATCATTGTATTTTAACGAAAACCTTGGTTTAGTGTGTGTTTGACAACCTGGCAAATGAAGGTGACAAGCTCCTAATGAAGATAAGCTAAGTGCTGATTGTAAGGACCTGGGCACTGACGCTAAATCAGTGCCAAGCCTGTTCCACCGCGACAGCATCAACTCACAAGATGAGTTTATTCATTGAGGCCTGCAAAAAGGAGCTTAGAAAATGCTACCACAATCACAGTTGATTTATCACGGGACTCTCAGGTATTGTGAATTGGATGCTATCACATCCGCATTCCCTCCCCCCAATTGATAAGAAGATCAAAGCGGCACACAGGATCGTGTGCATGGGTACGAGTAGCATCCTTCATCATCTTCCATTAAGTCACAGTTTTTCCCAACGATTTAGTGTCCTGGCAATCCCCGTCCCCATCTGTGGCATCGTCTGGTTTTGTGGATTTCTAGTTGTGCAAATGAGCAAAAAACCCCATGTTGTAAGAAATTGCTACTAACCATGTCTGAAAGTGCCTTTAAAACAGAATCCTTTATCGCCATACATAATTCAATTGGTACATCTAAAAACGGGGGTATGAGCAATTGGGACTGCCAACATTCCCAGGCATTAAATATCTATGGTTGATGGTTTCCATGGTCTTGCATTGCTAAAGGTACACAAATGCAGTCAAACAACACCCCAATGCAAGCATTCCACAACATAAAGAACCTGGTCGCAATTAACATGCAACATTGACGTTGCATGCTAACATTGGTGGCTGTTGGGATGTGGCCCTCTCCTATCCCATTGGTTACGAGAAAGTGGCTGAAAATAGCTGCGTGACTGAAAGTAATGATGACAATTAAGTTGACGTCAAAACTCATGGCGAGACACATGGTGTCCATTTGCTGAGCGCTATGAATCGGCGAATGCTGTGTGGATTAGCATCACACCTTCGTGGCCCCGGCATAACTTCAAACTACTCGGCCTGTTTCGGCACGCAGCTCATTATTTTGGCTCTACCACTGTGCGCCTGTGTGTGCAAACGGCATTTAACTTAATAATATTTAGGCAAAAATAAAAAAAATCCTTCTGAATTTCTTATGCCACTGGTAAAAATGCCATTGGTTTCGCATAGTGGATACGAGTTTAAATGTAAATAAATTCCCTGATTACGCCAAAGAGAAAGTAACAAATCTAACGAGGTTGAAGTTTCTTTTGCGTTTGACTAGCTACGTATCCCAGTGGCTAGGTTTTACGAAGGTGTATAGTTGGCATTCTCTATTCGCAACGCGAAATAACACTGAACTACGTTGTATTTGAAGCTAAGAAGAGGTCTAGGGTGGCGCAACACGCTCGCAGGCATTGCTGTAAGTAGAAAAAGGTCGGAACCGCGAAAAAAATCCGCAGGTTTCTGCCCCAAGCGGTTTTGTATTTGAAGCCACTGGAACCTTGACCACTTTGCACGTAAACACATCGACCAATTTTATGTCTGTGTTGTCGGTCTCACTGGCCAGTCGTTGTCACCAGGCCCCCGATGTGACCAACTCCAGGGTCTTTTTACATGGGCCTCTTTTCGTGTGAGTGCATTAACTTTGTCAACTTTTTAATCACTAAATCAAGTTTCTATAACTAAAGATGCAGTTGCACTTCGGTAATGTGAAATCCGAAAACACACACAGTTCCCTCCAGTGCAATAGAGATAAATGCGAATTCTTTCTGTTTATAGCTGCATCAGTTGAAATAGCCTGACAAACAGATGTCTAGTAATTTGGGAAATTTTGTGGTGGGGTATTGTAGACACCCGAGTACACATTCGCCAAGCTCATTAATAACAAGTAGCTGCCGGAGTGGGTAGCATTTTACGTTGGTGTGGTGACAGTTTGTGACGAATTTAGGACGTTGGGTCCGTGCACCAGTCTATTCACACCAGAAAAAAGCTACATTACTTGTCCTGAATAAACTATTTACTTGTGTGCTTTGAGATCAGACATCAATGTAATTAGTTACTTAAAATAATGAATTTAAGAGACAACATCATCCAAACTCCCGCAAACGTGTTTTTTCTTTGAAGCCTCGAAACTCCTCTCTCTTTATCTTACAGGGCATTTCGGAATCGACGATAGGGAATTGTGGACTAGACAATCGGAAGGGCATCCCGTGGTAAATTATGCGACAGGACTACAACCGGTTAAGCCGCCACAGGCGTAGTAACGTCACCTGCAAGAGCGCATATGACTGTTACATTAACTCTAATTATTTTCACACCCCTCAGCCGTTGTAAGTTGAAGGTCAGAATGGTAATTATGTGATCAGCGGTCAGCGCCAGTTGTAACACAATTTAATGTCCAGGATCGTAAAAGTAATGCGCCCATATCTACCATACCCCCCTCATACTACCACGTTGACTTTTGGTGTAGACAGTTGCTAACTGGGCCGAACCAGTCCTAATTGGTGTTTATGGTTGTCAGGACAGGTGACAAGAGGAAGTTAAAGGGGAAAAGCATAAAAATTCCCTCCGGTATCTGTCACGGCGAGCTGTCAGCCAGGGCGTTTTGGTTGTTGCCAGATGCGATGTGAACCAACACAACCAGTTGCTATACAAAACGAATAACCACCACGACATTCCCACTGTAACCGAAACTCACATTAAATTACACGCAGATTGGCCGCACCAATTTGGTAAAATTCCAGCCAAGCACACTGCCCAACTGGAGGAAGGTGATCACCCCAAGTTATATTTAGACGCATTTAAGACAATTAGAGTGCCTTCGAACGAAGTCCTGTAGTGACTAGAGGATTTAGCACTACCTTACAACCCTCTAGTTAACAGCCCGTGGCTACCCGAGGATAGGAAAAAGGAGGCGAGAGCGGACACGACCGTTTATTAGAGTCGAACCAGCCAAGTGGCTTTGTGTGCGTATGAGCACGCGTGCGTAACAGACGAATGCTGACAAAAATCAATAACAAAAGGGGATGAGTCATCGCTACACACGGGCCTTCATGCACGCACACTCGCGCGGGGCGGCTGTCAGTCCACTACAAATATTCCCCGCCGAGAGTGTTAGCTGTGAAACAGTAAACACTCGACAATAGGTGAACTGAATCAGCAAAGCCGATAACGGGTAATAAGAGTAGGTCGGATCTCGGGGCGGCTGTCAGTCCACTACAGTCCTCCATTTAGAAAATTGAATAGGTAGCTTAGAATTAGAGTTAGAAGCACATGAGCGCCATTTAAGTGCAACGATCTTCACTTTTAGTGTGACTGCCTAATCAGCCGACATTAGTTTGTTCCAGTAAAGCCAAACAGGTTATGGGCAAGCACGCATACCAAGAAATCACTTGTTCTAAGCATGAATTTTAGGCAGAACATTCACGATCAACCGGTTACTTTTAACCGGGGATCAACTATGAAGCCTGTACAATTGCGATCAACTATAATTAGAGGCCCCCGAAACTGGTAACATAATTGTGATCTCTTTACTCACTAATCAAAGTACGACGACTTCGTGGTACCGAGAAGGCCTATCTCGAAAATGTTTATTCGACCCAGGTTTATCAGAAGGTGTTACGAGGAGGTATCAAATTGTTTGTGAAAGTATTTTCAAGTCGACTGACAAGGAGGGGGCGCGATCAACGAGATCACGGGCTGTTGGTAGCCAAGGGATCAAGATTCCTTACTATTCTAGTGAGTATGGGTCATTGAACGAGGGAATGAAAAGTTAAATTGAGGCATTTCATAGGTAAAGGCATTGGCGATGGCCAACGAAATAGCTAAGTCATTGCACTATGGATGGTTTGCATCCTATGCAGCAATAAAAGTACTTAAGCCGCACACACGCGGTTGCATGGTGCGGTGCAAAGTGATTCTAAGTTGAGACGTGCTGTGAACAAACTTCTGTTAGAGTTTCAAAGACACCGTGCAAATGACTATAAGCTGTGAATGAATGGGCTAAGGCTCGTCAGTTTGTTCAATCGTTACTGGGTAGAAAAACAGTTGCTTCAAAATCGAACACAAGTCAGATGTGACGTGAAGAGCCAAAGTTCGTGGGCCAGACTTAATGGCAGTTTCTAGCTGAGCAGTGAGTACTTTTCATGGGAAAGCAGTAGCAATTGAAGAACCTACACAGCAGTTGTAGGGAATGAATACAACGCGGATTTTGCTTACATTAAAACAAAAAGACCCGGATTAGTAATTAGCCATACTGCTGAATGCTGTCGTTGCTGTTTGAAGCAGAGGCATGTACGGTACCAGAATGTTCCACTATTTTTTACCAAAGACGGACAAGGTATATCAATTTTTAAACCTCACTCCATTTAACTGTTTATCCACGTTAACTTGCACTTTAAAGCAGTGTCTTTCACACCTCAAGATACTCGCCTACGAAGGGTCATCCCTTCCACCTTGCAGCTAGTGTGCCGCAGCATATCACTGGCATGGCAACAAAACGCATTTTTGGAGGCTGTCCACCCTCCCTCAAAAACCGCCACGACCTGCTAAGTGGGCGGTCGTGTGGACCATTTTGGTAATGTGGGGGCACAATGCGCTCACGTCTTGTTGGGTTGGGGTGGTGGTGTAGAGGCGTGCCAAGTGCACTATAAAAGCAATCAGTGAGTTCAAGCGTGATTTCGCGTCTCACAGTAGGTACGCGTTGTTCCCTGGTCCATCTATTAATCACACAGACGTCGGTCTTAATTAGACCCGGATACCAAATAGGAGTGTAACGTGTTTTCGTCCAAACACACGGATTTCCTTAGTTTGATCAACGATATTCACTATTGAGTCTGTACCCTAGGTCAGCTGACGGCCAATAGTGATGGCCAAATGGTCGAATTCTACTAACATTGGCCATTTATCGGTAACTTAAAATCAAAAGTTTACGCGTTACATGAATGGACTGAGTGGGTTTTACGAAATGCTAACTTGATGTGTCTACATTTATGAAGAAAGTTGACTGAACAAGTACATTCCTGATGAGGTCCTGTGATGAAGTCTAGGTATTACGAGACTGATTGTTCGTTCAAACGTGTCAGGGGAGAAATTTTCTTGAGGTTACGGAAATGGCTTGGGAGGTGACCATATTTCTGGTGTTAAACAAGAGCCAAACAGTTCTCAGCCACACACCCGCATATACGAAAAAAATGTTTTCTTATGTTGAGTTTAGTGAATCTGGTGACGTTTAGCTGAAACTGAGTAGTCTCGCACTGCAACAACAGCGCATATTTTTAAGTACCCGATATCTGTTACATTTAAGGACCTCCATAATAAAACCAAAGCGCTATTTACACTGAATCCTGACCATTCAAAGTGTCGCCTTTTCATGTCGCCTAAACTAAATCAGAGATGGTTGCGAGTAAAACCACACACTTTAGTCTGGCTATGGACCTGAATAACACAGATACTAGAGAATAACTTAAAGGTACCTAGTATTTCCAATGTAACAGAATTTGATGAAGTTAAGGAATGCCTTTGGTACAATACGTGCTTGGATCACTTCAGCTTAAGTTTAGAATTAGGACAGACATCAATAAGTAGCCATTCTACAGGATTTTTCATTAAGCATATAGTTAGAAGAAATGATTGTGGTTCACTCTAAATTTGGTGGAGTAATAAAGCTTCGGGGCTAGTGGGTTCTCAGCGTTTAAAACAATATCATCTAGTAATGTGTTGTGAAATTACGTAGTGGTATCATTGACCTAGGAAAACCCCAGCGATAAGAATACAGAACCACAAGTGTGACATTGTCGCAGGAAACCGAAAGGTCAGACCACAGCACCGAGTTAAGCAAATCTTCGCAGTCTGCTTTGATAAACAGTGGAACGGTGAACCCTGGCGCCATAGTGGCATGTACGTGGGCATGCGGCTCCTGATTAAACCGCTCGCCCGCCGATTTCAAGGTTGTTTTATTTCTCAACGCGTTGGTTCCCAAAACGGGGATGGCTAAGGCGCGTGCTCCCCCGTGTGTTTGCACGCTTACACACACGCACGCACGCACGCACGCGCTTTCTCCCCGATCGCGGTGTGTGGGAACGCGAGACGCCGGAGTGACATGCGGCGGTTTTTTTTCGGCCCCACGCTCTCGCCACCACCTCTTCTCCCTAGCAAAACTGCCTACCTCAAGTGTACACATCGCACTCAAGCCCCTACCCAGCAGATGTCATTGGTAGTTCCAATTTCGGATAAACGAACCACCGGTGCAGGCAGGGGTTTAAATTAAGGCGCCCAAGGCCGGATTTTGGCAATTTTGTTCGCTTGCATTCGCCAGTAAAAAAGCAGTGAGTTAATAAACTAGGAAGTCCTTTTAAAAGCACGTCTACTTGACTCGACAAACTAGTTACCATTTACTATCAGTTCAAAGCACTTACTCAGAGACAATTTAGGGTTTGTTATTAAAAGGGCATTTCGCAAACAAGGAATCGACTTTTTCACGTTGTTATCGCATGCCTCGAATGCGCCGCCACCTGTCCTGTCTGCTAACACCGAAGGTGCTGACTTTGCTGCATAGAGATGGCGCTAACCCAAGGAACGTGAGAGACTTACTCGTTAAGCGCGCACTTCTTTTTTCAGACTGCCTTTTGGTAAAACCATTTTTTACCAAGGCACATCCTGAATATGTCAAGGCATAAAACGTAAATTTGGGCAGAATATTTCAGGACCTAGACAGAAAATGCGCGTAAGTGTATTTTAGTAGAAAAAGGTATGATATACCCTGGTGCTTGACAATTTTTTGCAGCGATGCATATTTGTGTTTAGTGGGTATACATAGGAGCCTCCATGGCTTACCTTGCCTAACCGCCATAGTGTCATCCGGTCGCGTTGATGCGTAGTTGGTCGAGCCCGACGCTCCTCTAAAACCTTTCTACTTTAAAATTATCAGTAAAACCATTGGATACTTGAACAAATTAACCCAACAAACTGAACTTTTCATCACTAAGTGAGAGCTTGAGTTAGCAAGCTAATGTAGCCATTCTTCTTGATAATGTGTTTAATTGTTAGTCCACACAGAACAATTTAGAGTCATTAAGCTGATGAATCTATCTCTTCTTCAGCGATCCCCCAGTCCTGGAAGAAAATAAATTAACAATTTTCCTTCTTACGACAAGGAAAAGGACGACTTTAACTTTCCTTCGTTGAAACCCCCCTATCTGGATAAAAACGCCTTCCAATTAAAAGTCTTCAACAATTTAATGCATGAAGTGCTCTAAATCGTTTGAACACAGCATGAAGTAAGCGCCCAACTGAGGTTCTCAGACTCCCTCGAAGCACAATACACTGCCTAAAAAGTTAAATAACACAACTCGAGCTTCCGAGCCCAAAATCACTGCAGAAGAGGCTAATCTCTCTTTCAATGTTTGCTGAAAAAGATAATAACTCAATCGGCAAATTCGTCCTGAAGGACATCAGTTTTGTTGATGGGTTAATCCAAAGACAGGTCATTTGATCAAGAAGGTGGCTTCCAGTTGAAAGGTCAATTACTCTTTCTCTACACACAAGTCTTCTTTTTGGAAACCACGCAGAGATGCAGCCAAAAAATATTTCCCTCAGTAATTCCTGCATTCTAATCCATTGGTGGCAATACCTACTCTGTGCCTAAACGGCTACTTCGTCAGTTCGCGGGCGCAGATGTCTCTAACGTAAGGTGTGGTTGCGACCTACGGTTCATTGAACCATCTAATTTAGTTTTCCAATTAGCTAGAACGATTTAGAAACTTCATGGCTTATTCTTCTGGATCTTGGAGGAATTTGCAAAACCAAAAAATTCCGGAGAACTTTGCTACCAGCCCCCTTTAAAAAATGACCATGTACTTTTACAGCTCTACTTACTAGAGATGTACTACACGGTGACTGTAAATTCTACCATATTAGTACCTCTGTGGCACAATTTTAGCACCACCATAACGCCGAGCAAATCGAGTCGCTCCAAAATACAATCATATGTACACGCGTTGCCATGCCTACCCGCTGCGTCAAAGCACATTCCATAGACTTTCACTGCACAAACATTTGACTGACCCTCTTCGTGCAACTCTCCAGGCACGCGCAATTATCGATCCAAGTTAACGATACGAATCGTGTCCAGTTAGCGGGCTTTTTAAAAAAAAGGCGTCATGTACTGTTCGGACACACAGACTCTAACTCAGAGAACAGCTCCCAAAGAGATTGCTCCCTGTTTCCCAGAGCAGGTTTATGCCACTTCAAATGGCATTGAAAGCGGCGTTTCAACAATCGGTTTCCGGTCTGGCCGCTATGCTCCAGAAGAGGCACAAGAATCCCTCAACAGGCGTTTCGCTCAAGCGAACTTGGATTTCGACATAAGCCAACAAACTCGCCATGACAACCGCAACATGATGACGGAAACTGAAGAGAAAAGTAAATCAGATTTCACAAACACGACCGAGAAGTTGAGGGAGCGTCTGAAGGACTTGCATTTCTGGAAGTCTGAACTGGAGAAGGAAATTCTCGATGTGATTGCCACTAACGATCGGTTGATTAAAAGAAAGAGGGAACTAGAGAGGACCCTTGAAGCATTGGATGAGTGCGTTTTGCTCACAACGGACTGCCTGAATGCCAGGCAAAGGCGGTTTGGCGAGGATTTGCAGCAAGACGCAGTTGAGCTCGAACTTATGAAGGCAAGTGTTTCACCTGTTAATTCGTCGGGGTTTTTTTAATACTTTTTAAATTGTTGTGTGTGTGTGTATGTGATAAGAATGAAAGTGCCTGTCACTTTCCCACCAACTTCCGCTGTGTTCCAGTATTTGTGACAGAAAGTTGCAAATACTTCAACCTGCAGTGCAGATGGAACAATATTTTAATTGCGTCTAATGGTCTGGTGAGATCCACTATTTCTTGACAAAAAACCAGCCGTTAACGGGACCGCCGCGTGACCCAGAGGCATGAAATAAATACCTTGCCTTTAATTAGAGGTCAGATTTCACTGGCCAAGGTATAAGCGAAAGCAGCAGGAGAAATAAGGGCTAAGTCATTTTCCAGAAATACATCTCTGTTCATTTTACTCTCCAGAATAGGAAATTGAATAAATCACACTGGGAAAGAGCATGCGGATTTGCCGCAGTTGGGGAATTCAACCAGTTTAATGCGAGGCAGAGTTTAGTGAACATAAAAGGAGCTTCTGGGTGTTACTTCTCATAGTGTGTCATTTCTTTAATTTTTTACCTGCTCACCCACTGACGCAGAGTTAAATAATGGGCGATCGCTGATGCCCCGAAATTCAAGAAACGATTTAGCGGCAACTAAAATCTGTCCAGTCCAGCGTTTTCCATAGAAACGAAACGTCGAGATGATTAAGCAACCTAGCCTGCAAGCTGCTAGGACCCCAGAAGCAGCTCTTGGTTCTGAAAACAAAAAAAGCAAGTTTTTTTTGATTTTGTGAAATTCATATTGTTTGTCCAGTTTCCCCGGGTAGCGGATGACTACGAGCTTGCCTTTGCTTGAGTAGCTTGAAAATAGTTAATTACAAGTGAAAGGGATCATTCATTTTTGGTGACTTGATAATTGGCACTTGTTTTCACAAAAGAAAATGTAGGTGTGAAGGGACGGGTGTCTGGAAAAGCTTAACGTGCTACCCGCAACACACGAGGCAGAAACCCTTGATGGGCCACCACACAAGCGACTTCCAATGAGGTGACGAAGTCCCACGTGGATGAAATAGCCCACGCCTGCTCGACACCCAACTGAAAATTGAGCCTCAAGTATCCGCGAGACTTCAGACACACGAAAATCCAATGAATGTGATTTGGTTGAGAGTGTACAGAGGTGGCTGGCAGGCAATTACCACAAGCGACTGCTCGGTGCCACCTTTGGCAACACTACTTAGAGCTTAAGAGGATGCTGGGTTTCCAGGTTACGTAGTCCCAACATGCATTTGGGTTCAAGAAAAAAAAACACAAATATTCGCAGGATGAAGCGAATGAGCAAGAAAGGAAATGTTGCAATGTTAATAAAACATTATGCATTTTTTGTTCCTTGAAGGAGCTGGATATTCTCAACAAAGCCATTGCCCTAGTCAAACGTTCAATCCAACAAGTCAATAACCAGCTCGAGTGAGTTCTTTTCTTAAAAATGAGTTGACTGCATGCCATTAAGGAAATATCACATTTTTAAAAGACCTAATTTTTTACCGGTGCACCAGTGAGTTGTTATCATTGACAAGACGGCACGTAAAATTCAAGGTCAGCATAGAACTCATGAAAAGGTTTCAACTGATTCAGCACACCATCGTTTTAAATAACTTGAAATAGTCGAAGACCCTTGTCAGACAGCGAATGCCCATTTACATAAGCTTCTCAACATCAAATGTGTCCCATTAATTTGTCCAAAATCCTGATGAAATTTGGTGATAGGGACTTTTTTGAGGCAGAGAATAAACCCTAACATGGCATTTCCCACCTAATATTTAAAGATGAAAATTGTATTTGAAAGAGAAATTTAATAGTTGCGTAGGGATTTTAGATTCAAATGTCAACGTGCGCATAATACCACCAGCGCTTGATATATTTACTATAACAAGCGAAATAAAACATTTCAATGACTTCCGTGGTTTCTCATTTTGGTGCGACCCAGACAAACGCATAAATACACTAAGCCATGGCAGTGAGCATCTAAAAACGCTGAAATTGTAACACGACTTGAAGGACACGACTTTGGTAGTTGCATGAGTGATGTGAGGCAGAATGCGGGTGCACATGTTTGTCACCTTCGTGAATAGGAGGAACCGTCAGGCGAAGCAGGACCTGGAGATGGCGTGGAGCGATAAGCACGAGGCAGACCTGCTCGACTCCGAGGGGGCCCACTTGAAGCCAACAAGCACCAACAAGCAGCACTACGCGGGCGAGGCGCGTAGCTGGCCGCAGGCCGCGCAGTCGACCGTCCAGTCGTGGACCCAACACGCCCACGACCTCATCCTGCGCTCGGAACACGAAAGAATGGCCAGCGAACAGCTGTACCAACTCTGTGAGAGCATCGCCATTGACGTCGCTCGTGATGTGGTCAACCAGAAGGACTGCGTAAACGTTGCTTTCCAGAAGAGACTGGACGAATACGAATGTGACAAGCAAAGATTGATTGAGCAACTCAAAAAGGCAAGTCTAGAAAGCCTTACTCCTTGGCAAAGTAAATTTGTGCCCTTCCAATTAGCCAATTTAAGGTGCACAAAATTCATAGAGGGCATGCACACATTGCCTAATTTCGAGAAGGTGAAACAGTAATGCTGTTTTAGTATCTTTACAGACGTCGCATTTTCCTTTCACGTCTCTAATCTTTTTTCTCATGGATTAATGGTGACAAATAGTTTAAATGTATTAAAATGAGGAAATATTAATTTACAATTTGTCAGATATTAATAATGTGTACGCAATTAATTCGTGAAAAATACTGTTGACATTCACTTAAAACCCATCAGCGGTTAGTGAAGAAATTATGGACTAGGCAGAGGTTTATGAGCTACTTGATAATCCTTAAAAACTAGCCATGCATGGAGCATACAATGTGACATTTTGGGCGTTTTGTCATTGATGAATCGACATGGAAAGGAGGATTCGCGTTGTTTGTGTTTTGATTTTCAGGTCGCTGTTCGGTGCTTTACTTGCCTTTAAAACACTTTAATTCCACACTGGCATAATTGTTGGTTCATTGGTACAGCCAGAGTGTGTGGTTCCCTGTTGCTGTATCGAAAGGCGAGCTATTGCAGTGAGTTTTTGCAATTCCAATGAAAAGTTGGAAATACCGATAAACGATGCAAATCAGGCACTTCATTGCAAAGGAGACTTGCAGCATGTTTTAAATTAAATTTGTATTCACTGCGAGTTGGGAACGAAGCGTGTCCGTGCAAATAAAAAGGGCCTATTGCATTCCGAAATTGGTAGCACGAAAAGCAAAAGTCAAAAATTACACACGGGACATGCCGAAACTGTGGTAAATAATTTTAATGGCAGTAGTTCATAAAGTGGGCTCCTTTTCAGATCTGTACAGAGATTACAGAATTGGAAAATAACATCAAAGAGATGGAATATGCAATCATTGCCAAGGACGCTTATGTCAAGACAATACAAACACGACTACATCTTCACAACCAAAGACCAAATGTTGAGAACTGTCGCGACTCACCCCAGAAGGCGTAAGTGCAGGTTCTTTTATTCCCATTGAATTGCCTCAATGCTGAAAAGACTTGCTTCCAGTAGACTAAACAAGCGTGTGTAAGTTATTTATTTTAAGTAGATGATGCTCTTGATGGTGTCATGCAGAGTAGTAACTCGATGGAAAACTTCAAAATTCACATAAGAGAATGAGGCAAGTTTCACTGCCAATTCAAAGTGAGTGGTCAAGTGACATGTTGGCGAAAACAAGTGGTTGTTTTTGCAAATCAAGGGGGATGGCAATGAGCCCAGAGTATTAGTTTGTTGGGAAAGGAAGATGAACTGGTGCATAGAATACCCCGGGCCTACAACCAGCCGATGTGATGTGGGAGAATGGATCGCAGGCCAAGCGGAAAACCAGCCGTTGATTCCACCTATCAAATGATAAAAGCACTTGAATACGATGAGGCCTAGTCTGGAGCTGAAAAAACATAGGCTTTCGATTGGCACACACTGTCGAACGCACATTTGATTTATGCTGTACGAAGCGTAGACACGGGCACAACATGGAAAAAAGTTCTTTCAGGCCACGCCGAGGAAGTGTTAAATTGCAAGTTGATGCCACGCCTTGCGAATTTCACCAAAGTGTTTCTTTTTGATTATCTTAATTTAGCTTTTCATTCATTTGCGAAATTGTAGCTAAGTTAGCGTCGCACGTAAACACACAGGCATGGTGTTGATGATGTCGTTGTCATCCCCATTAGGCAGGATCGCTTCGAAAGAACTCGCTTTTAGTTAGGACTAAATTTTCACAAAAACCCAACTTCTAACTTCCTTTCATAGTGAAGACCTTTCATTCCAAAAAAACCTATATTCTAGAATACTTCAGTAACTAGGTACTCATTTCTACATAACTGTTGGTGAAAATTGTATAACACGGCCGGCCGTTGGCATCCCTCAAACCAATGGGATTGGCATTATGCAAATCATTGAAATAAATGCAACACAAGGTTATCAAAGTAAATCAAATTATTGAATGTTCTATGTGGAGTTAATTTGATTACCAAAGGAGACTTTCATCCGACAAGCTTCCATTGAGTTTAACAAAGTGGATGGTTAAAAATGATGCCTAGCAGGAGTAATGTCAAAATTGTGTATTAAGCCGTTACCTTGAATGTTTTACTCAGAAACAACGTCTTCAGATTCCAGACTAATAGCTTGGTTCAACTCAAAATTCCTTGCTTTTAGGATGCTCGATGAAATGCATAACATTCAGGTGACGATTGACAAGTTACGGGATCAGCTTGCGCTTACGGAGAACAACCTCAAACACCTTCAGGATACGCAGCTAATGCTTGAAAAGGAAATTCACATGAAGAATGTTTCCATTCAAGTCGATAAAGACCACTGCGCTCGTCATAGAATGGCCTTCCCCTCTGCAATTAGGCTCCGTGGACACTGAACGCAAATGGTTAAAAATTACTTAGCACCATTAAAAATTTACAAACATATGCTTAGAAAATGGTAAAGTCTTTGAATCAACTTCGAGGGCCTAAATGTTCTATTTAAGTATAATACTTGTGTTACAATAATCGGCTCTCATATTTCATAATTGGTAACAGTTATTCATAGTAGTGTGAGAGAAATACTCCCGTCTTTTCGTCTGACTTCAAGATGCTCACGTGCACCAGAAAATTTCGAAAATCCTGCCTTTTTCATGTTGATTTGAGGGGACAAATCAGCGAGCAATAACCGACGTAATTTAAGAACCACAAATTTTCACTACTGTATGCAATACTTAAAAAAAGCGTCCTTCGAAGCCTTGACTCGGATACTCGTGATTGCTTAACTAAAGTGAGGTCATTATTTTAATAAAACTCATGCTCTATGAGAAATTTGTAGTTTTAATGAAATGCTAACAACTCGAATGGGCAGAAATTAACTTTTGTTACAATGCGAAAACAGGTGTAATCTTAGAAAAAAACAAAATAACTTAAATGTGAAGTTAATTGTCTTAAAATAGCATGATTTAAATCTGCAAAACAGGTTCGAGAATCGCAGTAATAAGCATTTGACCTCAGCTGTTAATTTCACTGAACTCATACTGAGAGTTTAAGTAAGTTGCATGACTCTAATTATAATAACGACGATTAAGAATTCATCATTTCATTTAGAATCTCTAAACAGAGTTGTTCAATGAGATGTTTTATCTACTTGTACTACAACTGCTATTCGTTAATTACTACCCGTAGTACCTATCACGTAAAAACAGTGAGCGAAGCAGAATCATTTGAGCACTACTAATATGTGCAAATGTACAAGCAACATCAGATAAACTACTAGAAGATCCTCAGTAAAAACTCTGGCAAACTCGAAGAAAATTTCTACCTTTCACCACGATTTGCCGCGTGCTCATGAGTGGTCGCCATTCTCAGTCTTTGTGCCTCAATGAACTAAATGGTAAAAAGCTAATAACAAGGAATGAGCAGTTATGGTATTCCACTTGGAAGCCAAATTATTCCAAAACCATGCCCTATTGAATCAACTGGTCTTTAGGTTCGCGGAAGTTGCAGTGTCTGGAAAGTGTCTGGTGAGCGGAATGCACAATATAGTATTTGTCTTTAAGGTAAAAACAAAGTAATTCCGCGAAGAATACAGTTCCTCCCAGCTTAATCCGTTCGCTAAATATCACTGTTTTGCTATCTGCACTCAATTTTGAGACCGTTAGTTGCAGTCTTTAAAATAATTAGAAGGTAAAATTGGGAAATATTCGAGTAACTGGGACATTAGAGTGCTGTTTAACTATGAAGAAGCACAAGTACAATCCATGGTCACCTCTAAGGAGATTTCCTCCGTTCAGTCCCAAAGAGGAACCCATTGTCAACCACAACAAACTAATGACATTTGGTGCCCATCTAAGCGGAAGAAGAAAGTTGCATGCTCCGTTTGAGTCACGGATCGCTGTCTAATGGTTTTCAACTTTTTGGTTCAGGAAAAGACTCTCGGTTGAGAGAATGGCAAAGAATTTGATGAAAGGGTAATTTCGCTCTAAAGGCCAGGTTTCCATAAATGTTGTTGTTAATAGCTGCAGGGCATACGAAAATGCGCCAAAAATTTCTTATATCGTTATTGTACAAAAATGCGAATTTGGATTGTGAGCTTCGAATATTAACCTAGCCTCACAAGATATCTCAAGAAATCCATTTTGATGATGGAAAATAGTAACACAGTTTATATTATATATTGACCATTCAAAAGCCAGAATATCTGGACTAGTGCACGGTGTTTGATGAGGTAGCACCAGCACAAAAATGACGACACCAACATACTTCCTCCATGATTCCTCTAAAAATAAATCGAAATTAAACTCCACAGTGGATAGGAAACACTTACTTACGCTGGGTGAATGCAAAGATTGATTAAATTTTTTGCAAAAGAAACATCAATTCCACAGGCCCATATACCAGGTCAGGTGCACAGACGCACTTTTGTGCATACCTGTCGGGTATAACACGGCCGAAATTAACTAGCAGGAAATTCAGTCCCCATTGGTATAGACGACTTAAGTCTATTTCAAGGCGCATGAACTTCATATAGTTCTACGCCTTCTGATAACGCGATTATATATATTTGAAAATAAAAGTAACCTCTCCTTAATTATATTTTTGCAGCGCGTTTAACATATCGAATATAATTAACGTTTACTTTAGCCCCACAGAGCCCTCAAGATTACATAAATATCATTTTCTAACAATCATGAATGCATCCTTCCACGTCTAATGCAAATTTAAGGTTTTAAAATGATTTATCGAACTAGCACCTGGACTAAATCCAACTGATATGGAACACGACAAACTTAATTTTCTCCAAGAAACTCTTCAAAACGATGATGAAGCCTGAGAACTAAAACGGTACTTTCACACTCCATTTTGACCTGAATAATAATGGATCTGAGACGTATTAAAGTTACGTTTAAGGGAATACAAAACGTTCGACCAGATTTAGGTTGACAGCATGTTTATTTAAATATTTTATGTAGTGTGATCAGCTGTCAACAAGTAATATTTTTGTTTCCATTTGGGAAGTACTTGGGAGTTGGTTTATAATTACAGTTATGAATTTTCCTCACGTCCTTGTATAGATTGCAGAGCAAACGACTTCTTAATTGCAAAAGCAAAAGATTTAATATTAAAAGCTTAAACAATATATCATCGCCACAACAAATCATTAATAAAAGTCATTGATAAACAAATTGGTGTTTTAATTAGCTTTAGTTTGCCCGGTGGACATAGTGTTTGGACAGGACTGCTGCTGCTGCTGGGTCGTCATGTCTCAGTCTCTAATATCGAAGAAACGAAAAGAATTCCTTGGCCTTTCTGCGCCTTTGGGATATGTTGCTGGTGTTGGTCGTGGTGCAACTGGCTTCACAACACGGTCTGATATCGGTCCAGCTCGAGAAGCCACCGATGTTTCTGACGAACGACACATGGCCCCGTCCAAACGGAAAAAGGAACAGGAGAAGGAAGAGGAAGCAGAAGAGGATCTTAATGAGTCTAATTATGATGAGGTTAGGTTATGTGCACTTCATATATTATTTATTTTACGTAGTTATGATTTTTGTTGCTACATTGAACATGGTTCAGCCTTAGAGCAACTTGTTGACGATATTAATTGTTTTTTGGTTGTGTTGATGCTGCTTTGATGTAGATTTCGTTTGGTTATTTATGCACTTTCTCCCAATAAAACGTTTATTTTGCCTGTCTAGACAGCGTGTCGTTGTTCAATATTTTCAAATGGTATCTAGCTACCAGGCTTCGTTTAGGATTATTAAGAAATAAAATGAGTATCAGTCTGGCGGTGTCATTTACTTCACAACAATACGTAATTTGTAGTTAAAAGATTCGAACAGGTCTTTAGAATAACCATTGGCCTACTGAGTCGGATAAGTTATGCAAAAGTACAAAGTAGAATGCTGTCGAATTAATAAATAACAGAGTTTTACCCAACTCACTAGTCACATTAGACATTAATAATGTTCGTTGGAGGAATGTGTCGCATGATGCTTAAATGCTATGACTTTGAAACAATCGGAAATTTAATTCAGTGTCTGGAGAATAGTCTGTAGAGATCATTAGTCAGATGTAGTTGATTTAGTTAGGGGATAGTAACATTCTTAGTATATGTGCTAAAGAGGTATGAATAATGCCTCATAAAATTACTTCGAAATTATTTCATAATCAATGACTCGGAATTCTTGAATAACTTCGGAGTGATACTAATGTTGAGGTTCTTTAGTAGAATCCTACGAAAGGTTTTGTGGGGTTTGGCCCGTGATATAGTATGATCAATTTCCTGACGTGTTGCTTAATTCAATATTTCCATTCAGTTCACGGGATATGGTGGTAGCATCTGTTCGAAGGACCCCTACGAGAAGGACGATGAAGAAGCCGACGAGATATATGCTTCGATTGACGAAAGGATGGATGAACGACGCAAAACCTACAGGGAGAAGCGTGAGGCTGAAGAAATTGAACGTTATCGTCGGGAACGGCCAAAAATCCAACAGCAGTTCATCGACCTGAAACGCGAACTGGCTACCGTTTCAGAAAGTGAGTGGCTTAGTCTGCCTGAAGTTGGGGACTCTCGCAACAGGCGTCAGAGAAACCCACGGGCTGAGGTCTTCACTCCTGTGCCCGATAGCATTATAGCGAAAGGTCTACAAGATTCGCAAGTAATTTCTATTCTCGTTTTATGTTTAAGTCTACCCTTTGTGTCTTCCACTTTATTTATTCGTTTGCCATTCACTATTGTTCGAAACTCATTATTTGAATGTAGCTTATTGATAGGTTTAAAGGGAAAGCGATGTCGAGTTAAAATCGATTCCTCGGTTTTTTTGGTATTGTCCTGTCAGTTTCCTTGGCTCTTTATGGGCTTAATTCCTTAACAAAGCGACTTTTAGTAATCGGACATGTTCCCATTCCTGTCTGTCACTTGCCGTGGATTTGCTTTGGTAGAACGACTTAAATGTTCAATTACCAGAGGAGTCATAAAGGTAGAAGTTTAATTTTTAAACAAAGGTGTGACCAATGGTATCGAATATTGTCTTCAGCAAACACTAAATTTTCTGACTTTATGTAATCATTTTCTAAAACTCTGAAGGAAATTTTAACTGCATTGAGATGGTGGCTAATAATGAGGATCGTATAAATCGGTTGTCTGTTTACACCGGTAACTCCTAGGATGTTTTGTTTTATGAATCAGGTTCAACGCAAACAAATAGAATGTCAAATCATTTCTTGATTTAAAATACAATATCGGCGAGACCGTCACTTTTTAAGCAACTTTTTACTAGCCTAATAATTGGTTTCAATTCATTTCTGATGGTCATTCAAGCCATACGTCTCGTATAATGCTCACTCGTGCTTGTCGGTCTAGTCACATTATCTGGAACTTTTGCTAAGGGTTGGTTTTGTGGTTCCTAAGCATTAACTTCAGATCATGCCATCTACTTACTGTTTTATTTGCCTTTGTCAATGAAGTAAACTTTGGCTTTTCCAAAATTAAGTAATATTAGATACCAAAAATATTCTTTCTCCACGCCTTGCCAGTAGAATAAATTAGTGTAACAAACACTCGTCAGATTGTTAGTAGGTTTTCTTAGACGCCCGTGAGATGGCTTAGCTCTTGCCCACATTAATCCCGCTACTATTGCTGCTTCACGTCCATTGTAATAATTTTAGATAAATACGCAGCTGGACTCGGCAGAGCAGCTCTTTGGTGGACTAACGACACCTTTTGGTGCTCAAACACCTACGGGAGACATCGATATGAAGAAAATTGGCCAAGCGCGTACCTCCTTAATGGACATCAAGTTGAATCAGGTACCGTTGTTATTGCATGAAGTCGTAGTTTTGTGGCACTTCAAAAAGTTTGCTCTCTTTATCTTCGAGTGGTCTGCAATCTTATAATTGGTAATTGTGCTCATCCATCGCATTTTGCCAACGTGCTTTTGACTTGACGTCAATAGGACTTATCAATTTTAGTCGAAATTAAATTGTAACTAATTTGACTTGCTAAGTACACTAGGCGGCTCATTTTTATGTCAACTGACCAAAAGTAGATCGTGTCCTGTTGTTTGTTTTCCCCGCGATAAGTCAGCAGTCCATCGTTGATTCGATCAGTGAAAATCTATGACTAGTTTTGAGTGTACTCCTGGGGATTGGTGAAGTATTTTATTCGTCATAGTGATTACACAATGAGTCCTCATGCTTTTATAGTCGACTGACGTGTTTTAAGAATCAATCTCTTTCCTATACGTGGCTGTGTACACAAAGGTTGTTATCTTAGAAAATTAGGTTTTTTAGTAAATGTAAATGGATCCAAATTTACAAGGACCAATTGAGGAACCCTCGGTTCTTAAAATTGTTGTTAAACTCTTTTCGGCCTTTAAATTCAACTTAATATTTGACTTCGGTCGTACGTAGTTAATGCGGCTATCGTCCATGCTTATCTAGGTGTCGGACAGTGTATCCGGTCAGACGGTGGTGGACCCAAAGGGTTACCTAACAGACCTACAATCAATGATCCCTCAGTATGCCGGCGACATCAACGACATGAAGAAGGCTCGTCTGCTGCTCAAGTCAGTGCGTGAAACCAACCCAAAACACTCACCAGGTTGGATCGCATCGGCTCGTCTCGAAGAGATTGCCGGCAAATTGCAGGTCTGTTGGTCAAATTATTGGCGTCGTTTTTAGCGCGTTTATCTGCCCTTCACTAAAGGCTTCAATTTTTGCTGTGTCTAGCGCGTTTGTAAGCAATGTTGTAACTGAGATACCACAGACTTGTGGTTTTAACTGGTTAAATTAACTCTTCTAGTAAATTGATGCATGAACTTAGCTTTTCATTGTCATCATTTTGCGTATAAAGCAAAGATTTTGGTGTGGAAAACAACTGCCTGACAGACTTGGCATTCGCTATACTCGATCACTCTGCGAAAGAGACAATTTTTCATCCCATTTACTGTGAGGTTAATTGAACATGTGAATACTTGCGTTCAATTACAGCATTTCTTCTCAGCTTGCGCAAAGTAACTGCCATCCGTCATCTCGCTGTGACTCGAGTTAGTACGGGTGCAGTAGTGAGCATCTGTTGTGACTTCAGACCATGGCTTCCTAGGAGTTACAGCTTGGTGCATGTAGTTTCACAATGCGGCCCGCAAAGATCGAATGCCTTGTGGACGTATGGACAGACTTTGACGCCTGTCAATTTGAAAGAAAGAGCGAGCAGAAAAATTGACCCCACGTGCATTACGTCCCATGAGAGATAATACACGCTAAATCTAGGTGATTTAACCCATGTAATTGGTAGAACGTCTGCAGGAAGAAACGCTGTTACCCAATCACCCCATTCCTGTGTATTCAATTTGTATTCTTAGGTTGCACGGAACCTGATAATGCGTGGCTGTGAAAAGTGTCCCACCTCGGAAGATGTGTGGTTGGAAGCGGCTCGCCTCTGCCCCCCGGATCAAGCTAAATCGGTCGTCGCGCAGGCCATCACCCACCTGCCGCAGGCTGTCCGCCTCTGGGTCAAGGCGGCTGATTTGGAGACAGAGCCCAAAGCCAAACGGACCGTCTTTAAAAAGGGTGAGTTACTTCAGAAAGCAGCGTAATTTTGTACCGCCTGATAAAACGTTTATTGGGCGGGAAATTTTCATTATTCATAACTCGAAGATTACCAAGAAGTAGACAATGCTTAAAGCTGAGATTTAATCAGCCATCCTATACCAATTTAGTTTATAGAGCTGAAAATTGGTCTTTTAATAGATTTAGGAAAGCATTGTTTTTGGTACTAAGTAATTTCCGTTACGTTTCTATTAGCAAATGAAACCCAAAACGGGTTATTATTGTTGCTGTTACACTCATACATCTACAGATAGGCGTTGCCAGCCTTGCCAAGATGCAACGAATCACTAATTTGATCAGCGACTTTTTAGTACCCTTTAATAAGTTTGCTGATGGGACACTAACCGGGATTCACGCTAGAATGTGTAATTAAAAGCACTGGACTAACAAGGGGTCCCAGATTTGTTGATGAGGCGATTATCCTAAGTGCGAGGCTGACAGTATTGTCCCACGTAGGCATCGATTTCTGAGGCGATCGCTGGCCGATTTCTCCGCGCGCTTTATGGACTAGTAACTATGCTCACGATGTTGGATCACTCGCGATTGCTGTCTGCATGAGGAGAGCAATCTTGTGGGCGGTAATTATCGTAGAAACACATGAGGCACAACACCGTGCAGCGCCACTTGCCTACTGCTCTGCTGTCTCAAGAGCTGGTTTGCGTGTAAAAAAAATGGCTCTTTCGTCGATCAAATGCATCTAATCATTGACCGAAACTCAGGCACTAAAGTGTGCCAAATGTGTGCATCGCTGATGGCATGTACGTCTCACGTCAAACCTTACCTTCGATCTTACCAATGACTATCTAGGGGAATCCTGTCGACCTGGTACCCTTTTAAACACACCTGCAGCTTATCAAAATCCGTCTTTTGCGAGGTTGATGGTCTCCCTGTAGTACTAAAACTTCCAGCCCAATAATTCTACCCATACCGAAGCCTTCAATTTGCTTCATTCTACATACTTACTTGGTACTTGACCAAGACCCTCCAGTTGCACGCCTCAGGAATGCAGTTCCTCAAATCTCACCAGACAGCTCTAATCTCGGCATAATTGAAACTGTCAGGATTACACTCTCAGTTTGCTTGGAAATATCGCTTGTTATTTATTCAAGTGCCCGTAAATTGATAAATATAATATAAAGTACGTTAAAGTAAGTTCTGTAATTACGTGATTCTTTTGACTGTTAGTAGTTTGGTTTAAATTTGATCACCTGAAAATCTCACGATCACGGCTTTATTTCTACCCACACAGAATCCCCACCCATCCTTTAACAATGACTTCATTTCCTACGTATAAACATTGTGTTGCTTTGTTGTGGCTTCATTTCTGATCAAGGTTGGTACTTGTAACGTGATATTGTAGCCTGCCTGGAAACAATTTCTCCACGTATCTTCCTTTTGTGCCTATTTGAGTTTATAGTTACTTTTCAATAACTGAATGAAGGCACACAAGCCCCGTTCTCGAGATGCATCCCCTTTTCTTCCTTCACACCTGTGTTGTACGGCTGTATCACCTCTGACTGTTTCCTGAACGGTGGCTTCACAAATGTCAAATAAACTTCGCATTAGCCTTTCATTATACGCAATTTGAAACACGTTTTCGATCAATGCTAATTGATTTAGCAACGGTTTTCGTCAGAAAACAAATTAAGTGGTTCTTTGACTCGATCAAGGGTTTTACTCTAACCCTGACACTGGTTTATTTGTTTAGTTCCTCAAATTTTACAAAAATTCCTTTCCACAGATCTCAGCTATTTTGCTGTTTACTTTGCGTCGTTTTGACTGGTCATTTACTTACCTTTACTCCTGAAGCCACAGCTGTAATCTCTGCCTAGTTGTCGGCCCTTGATGTAGTATTTCATGTAATGAAATGGTATAGTTCGTTCAAAGGATCTTCTATCCGAATGGTTACGATAAATTATGCGCATTGCGTGATAATTGGTTCAAGGCAGCATTGTGGTAAAGTTGTGCGTTTCATGCGTTCCAAACCAGGAACATACTTTTTTCTAATTTGTTTAATGATACTCTCTTCGTGTTCTAGCCTTGGAGAATGTGCCGAATTCAGTGCGTCTGTGGAAGTTGGCGGTTGAGCTGGAGGACGAGGAGGACGCCCGCGTGATGCTGAGTCTCGCCGTGGAGTGCTGTCCCACGTCGGCGGAGCTCTGGCTTGCACTGGCGCGTCTCGAAACCTACGAGCAGGCTCGTGTGGTGCTGAACAAGGCCCACGAGCAGATCCCCACGGAGCGACAGATTTGGTTTGCGGCAGCTCGCTTAGAGGAAGCCAACGACCAGTGCGCGAGAGTCGGCAAGATAATCGACGCGGGTGTACAGTCGCTCAAGGCTAACATGGTGGAAATTAATCGGGAGGAGTGGATTAAGGAGGCAGAGGAATGCGAAAAGGCCAAATCCATACTTACAGCCCAGGCAATTATGTAAGTCGGGACGGTACTTGGTCCAGGGTGGGAGTACGATGTGGTGCTCTACGACTAGCCTAATGTTACAACCGATAAATACTTATCGAGTGCTTTTAGGCATAGTTAGTCTTTGAATCGGTTTGTGAAGGATGACTTCATCCACATAACTTCTCTTGCATATGACAAAGTGGATAGTCAGATTTGTTTCGTCAGGGTCATTAACGCTAACCCTAAGGCCAAGATGTTTAAAAGTGGTTGTTGCCTAATCTGTCACTCAAATGCGCACCTCGAAATCCCCTTCTACTTTCTCTAGAAAAGCCATAATTGGACACGGCATTGAAGAACAGGACAAAAAGCACACTTGGTTGGCCGACGCAGAGTCGTGCGCAGCAAATGGAGCGATTGAATGTGCCCGAGCGATCTACGCTGTGGCGCTGGCCCAATTCCCGAAGAAGAAGAGCATCTGGTTGCGGGCCGCTTACTTTGAGCGCAATCACGGCACCAGGCAAGTCCTACTATTCTTCGTAAAACCTACTTAAACGTTAATGGTAGAGTTTTTTAAAACGTGCATCGTTTTGTTGCTGTCTTGTCACACAATTGACTGGTTCTCTCAAATTGTGGCCGAGTTTGAACCACAACGGACTTGAACATTTACTGCCCTCGATTGTGAATGAATTGGGATGGGGGTAGATATTAACATTAGCAGTCTAAATATTAGCGTCAACTCTTTGCTTGCTCCTCCAATTTCGAGATAAGTTGATCCCTAAAGTACACCTCTTTAACCTCGAAAAAAAAACAATTGCTTGCTGTCGGAGTCTGGCAGAATCGTAGTAATCGGCCTTGATGTTTTTTCGAATCGCGAAATGGTGTTGGTCTGACCTTTGTCACGTGGGCTGTTTGAGGGGACAACTAAGATTTCCACTGTGGATGATTTAGCGTTTGCTTTCATGAAATCTATGTTTTAGCTTCCAATTAGTTTGTCTTAACTGTTCTATGATCTCATCACAACTTTCGGTAGCCCTTAAAGGCAGGAACCTGAGATATGAACGCCACTAGTGGGGCGCCAGTTTGGATCCATTACTGAAGAACCGTTTATTAAGTACAGCAAGTGAAAGTAGCAAGTAAATAAGCAGGTATCTGGTTTTCGTATTTTAAGATTTGTCACACTTAGGTGTGATGAGAGCTGCTTGAAGGCTTCGCAATAATCGATGTGCCAACGCTTATTTTCCGCCACCTGAACCCCCGTTTGCTGTTAGTAAGAGCTTGTCATTACTCTCTCCCTCTCTCTCTTTGCAGAGAGACTCTGGAGGAGTTGTTGGAGCAGGCCGTCATGCACTGCCCCCACGCTGAGATTCTTTGGCTCATGTCTGCAAAGTCAAAGTGGCTTGCGGTAAGTCAAATTGAGGTTTTTCATCCGTTGGGTTGTGAATTGGGGCCTTTTTTGCACTTGGTAGCCTAACATTCTAACAACCTTTTACTACCCATGGATATTGTCGCAATACCTACCAATTCAATTTTGCCCTTGGGGGTAAGCGATTTGATCCGCTCTATTGGCATCGGTTGCTTGTAAAACACCCGCCTGTTTCCGACTTTATTGTGGGCATCTGCTCGTTACTAGCAACTTTACTCGTCCAACGTGGCACACCAACCAAAAGGCTCGCCCGTGTTTCACAATCATCTTTCATAAATAATGTGACACTCGTTAGTGAGTCACCCAATCTCGACAACACTTGAATCACCATTTTGGTTATTTGTACACAATGAGTGATGGTTGCAAGCGTGTTAGTTGAGACTATTTGACAGTGGTCGCCATGCCTTTTTTTAATTGCAGCTCGTTTTGTTTTGAACTTATAGGGGGACGTTCCTGCCGCGCGTTCAACACTCGCCAACGCCTTCCAGGCAAACCCCAACTCCGAGGAGATATGGCTGGCCGCGGTGAAACTGGAGTCGGAGAACTCGGAGTACGCTCGCGCCAGACGCCTCCTTGCCAAGGCCCGGGCCTCTGCTCCGACGGCGCGCGTCTGGATGAAGTCGGCGCGTCTCGAGTGGTGCTTGGGGGAGTTGGCGGCTGCCGAGGAGATGCTATGCGAGGGCTGTACAAAGTACCCACAGGCGCCCAAGCTGCACATGATGAAAGGCCAGCTGGCAGAGCTAATGGCTGAAAATCACCCCGAAGAACGCGATAAATTCATCGGGGATGCACGCAACGCCTATCAAGCGGGCGTAGGTTCTTTCAGATATCTTCCATTTAGATGTTTGTGTTTTTTACCCACACTGCACGATTTTGATGCGCAACTGTGCCGGTGGGGATCGACAGTTGTTATCTTGGAACTCATTTTACGCCATGATGTTGATTTGAATTTTACTAAATCTCGCTACGGTAGCGGCTTCCAGTTCCTTGGCGGAAGTTGCGGTGTTTGCGATCGGACGTTATTGCCTTCGAATGTCGAGTGCGTACAGGAGTCAAGCAATAGGGCGCATTCCACCTCAAAGTAAAACGCATCGATCGATTGTTGATGATGACTCCTTCCTATTTACCGAATTTCATTACTTCTAGCGTTAAACCTACTCATTAAGCGAAAAGAAACAGTAATGTAAGCCATTAAAAAGGCTGCAAATCACACTTAAAGTGGATGAAAGTACTTTAAACTATTTATTACCTTTCGTTTCGGTGTTCATAAGCTGACCAAGCTGGAGGGTGGTTTGAAATCAGCTATCTTTGTATTGCCCTCCGCACAGAACAGCCTTTTGCCAATTTTAGACTAAACAAATTCCCACAAGCGCCGTTTTGTGGACCCTGCTCTCGAGGCTCGAGGAGAAGACCGGAAATATGACTAAGGCCCGCTCCATCCTCGAAAAGGGTCGATCGAAGAACCCCAAGGAACCTAATCTTTGGTGGGTCACCTCCGTTGTACTAGGATTCCTGCGTTTTACTAGCTAAACCGCCTCGCACTCAATGCTAGCCTAATCCACCTAATACTGTCCTGAGGTTGAGATCGTTTTGCAAGCTGTGCATACAGGGGAACAAAAGAGGGCTCGGTAAAAACAGTCCGAAGTTTGGGTGCCACACCGCCGTCCCAGTTTACATTGGGAACCCTCGGTTCTCATACTCATCCACGAGATCCTGCAAATCCCCCATTTACTACCTTGGAAATTAACTGCCTGACAGGTAGTAAGCTGGCAGGAAAGACATCGAAGAACGTTCTTGTCTGACTTTAATTTACTTTACTGTTGTTCAGTATGACTTAGGCACACGATCTTATATACATGAGTACCTGGACGCAATTCTAAGTTTAAGAAACGCCAGGATATTTACTATTTTGCATGCAGATATGCTGATCGCTCTCTATACGGTATGCTTAATACTCCATTGCCATGTGATGTTGCTTTTCAATCTCAGGTTGGAATCAATCCGGTTGGAGATGCGAGCGAATTTGAAGCCCGTTGCCGACTCACTCCTGTCGAAGGCCCTGCAGGAGTGCCCAGACTCTGGCTGTTTATGGGCGGAAGCAATCTTTATGGCGACCCGTCCTCAACGAAAAATGAAGTCCGTTGACGCCCTCAAGAAGTGCGAACACGACCCTGTCGTCCTGTTGGCAGTTTCCAAGTAATTTCTCTCATTTAGACACATAATCAAGTGCCTTCTTAGCTTCATAAAACGGTCAATACCATTTTTGAATAGTGGGCTTTTCCCTGCGTCCTCACGCACACTACCACATTTTCACATTCTAGGATGTTCTGGGCAGAACGACTCATTTCAAAGGCTCGAAGTTGGTTCACGCGAACAGTCAAATTGGAATCTGACTTTGGTGACGCATGGGCATACTTCTACAAGTTTGAACTGCTGCATGGAACTGAAGTGAGTAGCTACCAGAAATATTTGCCGCATTATTATTTTTGCCACTTAAACCGCTCTGTTTCACTGGTTTCGGGTTTGCTCCCTTTAAGTGTAGACACCAGCTTGTGTGATGGTTTTTGTAAAATTTTTATCACCGTTGGCGAATCATATGAGAGCAGTGTATTAAATTTAAATCAACCATAAGTCGGCAAATTGAGAAATTGGAAAGTGCGCTTGGTTTGACCCACTACTATCTTTCTACGCAATTATTGAATGCATCTAGGACCTTCTAACTCATTTCAGGATCAACAGAAGGATGTTCTTAGGCGTTGCGTCGCAGCGGAGCCACGTCATGGGGAAGCTTGGTGTCGAATTAGCAAGGACTTTCGGAATTGGCGGTTGCGGACTGTCGATCTCCTGCCTCTGGTTGCCGAGTCCCTACCGCTTCCCGTGTGAACGTGCAACACAGTATTGCATCCTGCCTTTCTTCTTTTCGAAAATGTCCCATTCATCGAACGCCTTTTTTCTGTTGGTTAGCGTTCGCCGCGTGTATAAAACAAGGGCATTTATATCCACGCCTCTACTTTTGGTTTTCCAAGTTCTTGGCATCATGAACGGAGTATTTGCCAAGTGTCTGTCACCTAGTTTGCATAATTACTGCTAACGAGAATGACTAATCATTGGAATTTGCGTGAACGGAACACGAAAACGTCCTTAGTATTATTCAAGGCTATACTACTATGTGGTAGGAACACGGGTGCATACAGAAGCCAGCCTGGCGCCACGTTATGTTGATCCACAGCGGTCAGCATGCACTGTTATGATTGGTTTTTCTCGAAAACACCTTTTGCATGTCCTATTTTCATTGATGCAGCGGCCGCTCACTTAGTGCCATAGGAGAAGACGCCATAACGCAGCCGTGACTATATCTAACGTTCCCACCCGACGCCTCGTGACTGCGCTCTAGTATACAAGACCTGATCTTTTATACTGAATTTAGACCTTTGAGTCTTTTTCGAAAAAAAATAGTCGAGGTGTGTATTAGTGTGTTCAAAAGTTGGCCATCACTGGACTGTTTGTTTTCTGCGTCTCACCAAGCACACAAACGCGCATTAATGAAATCCCCCTACTGTATTAATGTCCAACAAGTTTGATCAGGTGATAAACGACGTTTTTTTTTCAAAAGATCACCTCATAGGCTCGCACACATGTTTGCTCTTTGGGGACTTCGTTAAATAGTAACTTGGGAATAAGTTTGAAATCAGGCCACCAAGGCTGTTGGCAAGTTAGTCATTGTTCTTTATGGAAAAAATGCATAGGAGGTTCAACATGGCGTTGGACTCCTATTAATTCGAGAGTGAGGAAGGGGGCTACCAGCCTGGGGCACTGGTTGCCGTGAGCCGATCCATCGAATTCGCATCCAGTCTCCGCTTGCCATTTGAACGCTGTTATCCACGGCAGTCCAAATCACCATTTTGCGCATCATACGACAGGAAACGTCTGCATACTGAAGGGTCCCACCAATGGTCAAATTTTGTGGACGTAATTGGAACAATAAATGTACGATTCTGGTTTTATTCAGCTGACCTAGTGCCAGTAGCATTGAAGACACGGGGATCGATTGTCCTACCTAGCAGACGCTTGCTCTGATTAAACCAACATGCACCACAGATTTTTCATTTTTGACATGAAAGCGCATGTGGCAGGATTAATTTTGATTGTATAAGTCCTGTATTAGCACAACGTCCCGCCCCTTAATTAAGAAACTTTGAAAGTATCTCCGTGTGCGTCGTTTCGACGCGCTGCGTATTTCGGTAAAACACTGTCTACCAAATAGTGTCAAATAAAAGCAGAAATATTTACTATTATTTTTGATTTACTGTAATACTGAAAACAAACATTACTAATACATGAAGCAATCCTAAAAGTTACTGATGCAGCCGTCATGTGCAGAAGGTAGCCGCCATCGTGTGCTGCACCGCCATCATCTTCGCTGTACGTCATCCAACAAAAAGGCTAGCAAGTCGGATTTGAGTGCTAACAGTTCTCTTGGTGTTCCAAGTTCGGTCCCGGTGTCGCGTCGGCCCTGCCATCCAGAATGGATCAAGGTTATGATGTTTAGCAGGACTGTTAACAACGTGCCCTTTTAGTCTGATAAGTCTGTGTTGTGAGTAAATAACGCGGAGTTATGGGGTTAGAAGACGTCCTCCAATTTCGCGCATGAAGCAGACGAACGTGTTTATCTGAAGAGTGACATCCATGATTCCACCTTGTCTTTTATTGGCTCCCGGAAACATGTAGTATATAAATACACGCGAAAATGACACGGCCAAGTGACTGTGTCCGCCTGGCCGCTCATCATTGCTGATTTTCGGTTCTATGGGTGTTAACGAACAACAGGATTGTAAGAATAACCGCTTCCCCGGTTACCAGTGCGATTTCTCGGACTTATATCGTATTTTTGCTTAAAACCTTGAATAATTTAAATGTTCTTTAAAACATTCAGCTGACCATGTGTATACTTTCCAGAATTGGTTGGATATATTCATACATCACAGTCGATTAAATAAGTGTTGTTCTTGGTGAGTGAGATGATACAGCACACAATAGGTTTGCTTGAAAGCCAAGCGTTACCGACGAAAATGCGCGGTATCACATATTTTCGAAAAAGCTTGCGTGGACAGGAAGAAGCACCACGCATCACAACGCCACCCATTGGCGTGTTCACAATCGTCGACTTTTCACAAGATAACGCCCAGGAAACTCGTCGAAACATGATAATCCTAATGGCAACGGCACGCCCTCACTAAGAGACGGTCTTTTTTAATACCCCGGCTTAAACAGCGACCGTCTGAAGACATGTCAATCTTTTCCGCAGTATTTTGTATATCGGATGGCACACTCGACGTTGTCACGTGTCAAAACATGATTTCATCCTCACCTCTGATGTCCTCTTTAACGAAACTTACAACGGATCCAGAAATAGTTTGGGGTTATCAACCAGGACCAGGTCAGCAAAAAGAAACCTGCTTACTAACATGATAGCCATAAGGAGGTTAGTTGCGTAATATTCAACAACAATAATTGTTTGAGTGAGACAGCTATCCAAGTTTGTCACCAATTACTGCGCTAAACACGTAGGAACCGGGTTAGTCTCAAAGTGATCTAGTAGTAGATGGAAGTACAGACTGCTAGGCAACAGTGAACAGTGAATTTTAGATTCCTTACTAATAGATGATCCCGGCCGTCAAGAGAGTGATCCGTAAGGCAGCCAATAGCATCGAGTTGCCTCCCGATCATGGAAATGAGAATTAATTCGTTGCAAACACACACACATCTTGGACAAAAGCAGAACAAAGAAGAGTGAGGAGCGATGAGATCAAATCAAAATCGATGGGGTAACTGGTAATCAATCTTGAAAGCGAGTGACAGCTTAGAAACTAAACAATTTTGTTCAGCTTCCCGGATTTCATCCCTACGTTACTGAATATATAGGATAGCCAGGAAGTGTGAAACAGCAGGCCAATACAGTTTGAGAGAGATCACTGAGGCACAAGATACTTTCGTTAATGTTAAGCCCAAGCACAAAAAAGTGACAAAATTAGACCCATTAGGTGGCAGCCCGTGTTTGCTGGACTGGCTGAGCCGGTAAAAGCAACGCTATCCAACAGTGGATAGATGCAATTGAGGAGCGCACGAGTGAGCACAAAACGAAACGATTTGATTTCAACCAGTTTCCAAAACAATTGATTTGCGTGGGTTTGCGTGTATAAACTCACCTTTGGGGCCCTGAGATTGGTGGAGCTGCGAGTGGAATCGAGTGGCCAATGTCGATTATCCATGCTGGGGGACTTCTGTCGCGCCAGTATAACGGCCAGTGGGCCGCCATTAAAATTCACCTGTCTTCAGTGTTTTTTTCTTGATAAATTAGTGGGTAACTGATAAGATTGAAGCCTTCCATGGGCAAAATAGGTGCTGACGACACCAAAAGGCCAATGGCTCAAGGGTTCATTAGGAATGCGACCGAAGCCAACGTACTAAGAGGATAGAGCGCAAGGATGAAGGCTGAATAACTAATTGCAAAGGCATAGACGAAGGCTCTCCGCTGGTAATTAACACCAAGAGGTTGGCATTCAACGTCTCCGCTTTCAATCTGTTTGTTTGCGCATGTGAAAGATTTAACAGCAGCCACTCAAAAGCAGCAGGATGCTGTAACACAGTTTCAGGAAAAGCGTAAGCTAAAGAGTCTGGGTTTAGTCCGATCTACTATTTTTCTCGTCAGCGCAATATTTTGGGGCGAATTCAACAGAAAATCACTTCAAAATGATCACAAAAAGACAAAAAGCCAATTTCACGGATTTATCCGAAAACAAGCGGTAGATTTAGTATAGTACATCACTACAAAATGCCGAGGTAAAGCACAAGTTTTTAAGACACACCTACAAGGACCCATACGAGGTTACAGGGTGATTAATGCCATCTCGCTCCTCATCGTTGCTGACTTGTGCCGACCCAGAAACTCCGAAACTGGGGTAGCCATCGTCGTAACGGCTGTCACAGTTGGCATCACTATCAACCTCACTTATCAGAGGGCGAGTAGCGTCAGAGCAGCTAACACGGACTGCCGCATGGTATTGGTAACAGAAATAGGCCACACTGCCTAAGAATACCAACAGCGGTAGTATTAGCGGAGCGAAGAGACGAGGAAGGATGGAGGTACGGACGAACTGGGGGTTTCCCAGGGCCATTACAAAAGTCCTGTTAAAAATAGAAGTCGGCCAGTGCCATAATTGGTAGACAGATACTACGATAGGTGAATCACAGACTTAACGCATTAATAGCAGCTAACCACATTTGAAACAGTATCAGGCGAAATCTACCACCATGGAGGGAGGGTCAGTCCATAAGTGAACGGGGCTTCGGCCTAGAACTCTTATCAAGAAGAGGGGGCAGGCCTTGCGCCCACACGATCTCTACCTGGAGTACACTTTCGTGCAAGATTAATCGTGAATTTGCTGGGGTCACCTCGACCGCCAAAATGGTTGGCAAGGTCAGAACAAAAGTATTGACTAGGAGGGAGTCGAAGCCAGCCAAATCAGCCTAAACAAGGCATAAAATGATTACCTATCAGCAATTGAATCAAACATGGCCAATTATCACTCCGTCTATTGAAGCTATAATGTATACGATTTATGAGAGATAAATGGCTTATTTGAAACAAACGTACAAGAAGTCTTTAACCAATTAATTTGTACCATTCTGCTTGCACAGTAATGTTTAGCTGAACTGAACGAAGAGCCTTACACGACCTTAAGGTTGGTACGTACGATAAGGGAAAAATTGAAGCAAACAAAAGCATGCTTAGCTTGGCACTTACCATTCGGTGTAATTGGTTTTCGCGTAGAAACCATCACCCGGGCTGCCAAAACCAAACCACTCTTCCATTACACCAACGGTTTTATTGCTTTGAACGTGAATATTAAACCGCTTAAACCCAAAGACGGCTTGTGGTAAAGAACGGTTGATGTGCGCAGTGTCCTTGTGATGCCTAGATACGGTGCTCTGAAAAGCAGATACCCGGCGTCCCGCTTTCCAAAGATCTTCCCTCTCTACAAAGCAGACATCCCTCCAAAAGAGATAGGCGGGAGGCATATCTGTCTTATCCCCCGGGAGTGGCACGTCGCGCTTATTCAGAGAGACGGCAGTCGCCTAAAACAGATTCGAGTGGAAAGCGTTTCGGCATCAACTAGACCTAGCTTCCGACTGTAGCTTACCGATTAATTAAACCCAACCTGCACGGCCAAGCGTATTGAAGCGGTGGGGACTGGTTGTGAGCAAACACCTGCGAATTCAAGTTAGTTTGGCCCATTAATTAATTCTTAAGTTTTTTTTCAGATTACAGGTTGGCCGCAGACCTCACGAAGACCTTAGACAACATGCTTTGGAATGGGGTACGGTTTCTGGAGAAAGGCTGTGGCGCTAAGGTAGCTTGATGGTGTTAATGAATGATGCCTTTTGATAGACAATTAGTCTTAAGGGTGCCTCACGGGGCAATGAATGGGATATTTTAAACACACCGAATTTCTCTTAATGGGTGATAGAGATCCCACCGGATCCTAGCGACGCTTTGGTGGACCGAAATAAATATGCACTATAACGACATCAACTGTTAACGGTTCTGCTGGTGTCCATTGAGATCTACAGACAAACATTTGAACAGAAGTTGAAGGGCACACGTTGTATTGCCTAAAGATCCAATGGCGTTGGCTGAGGCAACCCAGCCCTTTAGGATCAGAGGTATCGCATGAAGTGAAGACGCAGAATACTTACCAAGAAGTTCCCCGGCTCAGCTTCGATGCTTAAGTCAAGCCAATCCTCCTGAAGGAACTTTTGATCCGGGTGAATACTCTCGTTGGTGAAAATAAGAACACCGAGGCCAAGACGAGCCCTGGGCTTCTGAAAATTCTCTGAAAACATCATTTTAACGGTGAAGCCACGACCACCAAGAACGGAAAGAGCGCCATTGATATTCTCAGTGGTTATTGTAAACTAAACATTAAAAAAAGTTCCAATCAGATTAAGAGTTGGCTATGATTATCATAGGATTTAACCTACAGTGAATTCTAACATCACTTGCAGGCCAGATGAGCAACTACGAGAATTTTCAAGCTCAGAATTTCATATGGCAAATTGCATGCTGTTTTCAAATAGTACACGCAACTTTAGAAAAATGAACGTCCTCATACAAAAAGTTGCATTTTTGAATAATTAATAAAGGAAAGTGGCAATAACAAACTTGCTTAAATACAAAAAAATGGTTCCGGGAAAGTCCGAAAGTCAAAAATTAATGTACAAAGTACATGAAGTGACAACTGAAGCATTAGCGTTTGCTCTGCAGCGAAATGTGCCTGCAAGTGCGCTGACGAAGCTTTTCGTTCAGATACTTAGTACACTCACTAAAGGCATTACATTCTGAGATGGTATGCGCCATCCTTGCACAGCAAAAATAAAATTGACAGCTTCTAAAATGCAGCCACTTACAGTGAACTTTACTCCATGATGCTCTCCAGGTTTTGGAGGGTCCCAATGGGAGGACGTGAAGGTCAGAATGACTTTATCGGGTGTTTCGACACGATCTTCTTCGCTCAAGCTCCACATTAATTTTTCGCCCGAATTTTTGCATTCTGCTTCCTTGTAGTTTTCAAAAGTCGCAGTATCTGTCCTATCATCGTATTCGCAAACCTACATCCAGATGAAATGACAAATGTAACAACCTTTCAAGATACAACTGGAAAGTGCCCTGACCCGGATAACCGTGAAACCATGTTTCAGGCTGTGGAGGCGGTTAGTAAGCAGAATCACGTTCACGGGATGAATCCATGGCTGCACTACGTCAATAGTGGTAACCATTGGTGGAATATTTGAGACACCGGCCTGGTTGACGCCTGAATAGTTCTACACACTATGGCGTGGTTGCATGAAAGAGTATAAACTCAGCCATTTTATGTTTTTTGGCATCCATAAAATCCTAGTACAAGGATGGTGAAAATCAAGCCGATACAACGAGATATTAACCAAATAGGTATGATGTGTAACTGTGTATGCTTGTGGGCATCTTAACATTTTTAAGTAGATAGGATTAGCTGTGTGCGTGAGTAGACTGATGAGAGATATAAGTGAAGATGCCAAGTCTCTTCAAATAAATTACTTCGTACACTCTTAACTGATAAACGTTTACTGTTGATCCGCCATTTATTTTAAAGAACTGTGGTTCTAGCTCGTCACACGAGAATGATTACTTCTTTACAAATAACATGAATAATTTATTGCCACATGAGTGCTTTGCTAAGTCGACATTCTTGACATGGACCTCGCAAAGTTTAAGTGAGTGTGCTGCACTCCTCTGAGTTGGCAATTACACCCAGATAGGATGAACAGCGGAAATTGAGGAAGTACCAAATTACTTGTCTTTCTTTGACAGAACGGGGAAGCGGAAGAGCAGCTTTCAAAGTCCTCAGCGGGTGAATTGCTTAATTCGACTTTTAACGCAATAGTTACTGTGTGCATTTACATATTTGTGCAGCGTTAATGTGCATCAATGTTAGACGAAGCACCTGGATTCTAATTCAAGGGGACGAACAACAACCAGCAGTGATGTCAGCAGCTCTATGCGAGCGGAACCACCAATTATTTGAAACATATTTTAGATCGATCTTTATTAAGGGAGCTCAATCTTACAAACGATCATCAGCGCACAAATTTAAAATCAATTGAACAAGCATAAAATTGCCTAAATCAGTCAATCGTTCTGTTCTTTACGCGGTATCCAAAATAGTTATCACAGAACAAAATTTATGAAAAGCGGTTTCCCTAAAGTAAATCTCAAGTACTTCAAAAAGGATGTAGCATTAAATATTAAATTAAATAGTAGTTCTGAAAATCATTTTTTTTGTAAAAAAACAATTGTCAATAAATGACAGAAACCCAAATGTAAAGTCCAAAAAAGGCGATTTTCAGTCAAAAAATCAACATTACATACTGAAATTTAGTGATAGGGATTTCATTTTCCGCTATCTTCAAAATATTAACGCCACAGACACTTATTTAGGTTAACCGTTTGTTTTCTGTCAGAAGCACTACTCCACTACTCATTTGACGTAAATGTGAAGAACCAACAAGTTTCTTCGTTTGCATTTGACAACAGAGGAACGTTGAACAATACATAATTGTGAAATGGAAGTGGAATACCGCGGAATACAGAATTCGCAGAAATATAACTAATGTTGACATTTAAAAACCGACTTCCTGAGAGATAACCCATCGCAATCAATTAGGTCTTTTGGACGCTATTCAACTCAACGGGAATACTACGGAATATAACCTTCTCATTTGTTGCGTCAAATAGTATCCTGAGCTTCAATAATAAAATCACATTGCTTTTTAAGTCACAGTTGAGTTGGTGGACTCTTGCTCGTGTGCATTACACGATATCGCAAATCCTGCAAATGACTTAAAATGGTGACAATGACGAAGCAGCATAGCTAAACCAATTAGTGCTTTCGAATGTAAGGGGTTACTAACCTGACAAGTATTAAATCAATGTTTGTGTCAAAGTTTGAGAGATGGTAGTTATAGCCATGTCGATACGAGAAAACAGAAGACTGAAGTGAATTACCAATGAAATCCAGTGAAACGACGACAATTAGGCAAAACAATAACACAAAAATATGGCATGGGTCATTTAAAAGAGGACGAAAATAAACAATGGTTAGAGTAAAAGGGAACACAAACTGTCTTACATTAAAAATCGAAAACCCATGTGACTCCGTGATTGCATGGCTTACGATTGAATCACTGATGTTTTTACCGAAAAATACAGTTTCATTAACAGTCACCGTGGAATCAAGACCACCACGCAGTATTATTGCGCCGAGGGGTGATGGTGGGGTGGACGATCCGATTACGTAATAGATACGTTCTGTGGGTGATTCAAGGGTTACGAGAGCCAAATAAAACGAATTATCATGGTTATACCTAAAGCAATGAAGCTAAAACAAAAATTAAAAAAAAACAATTCACACCTTTGATGAGTTACCACTGACAAAAGAGCATAACACGAAAAAAATAAGAAAACTTAAGACCGACATAATTCTTCTAGCGTGAAGTGTGGTGTTATGTAGTGTTGTGGTGTAGTGTAGTGTGGTGTGATGTGGTGTGGCGTCGGAGCATGGCGCAGACATATTGAACCACCTGGCCGCAGCCAATCCTGTGTCTCTCTGTGTTCCAATGGCATGCGAGGAAGGTAAGCAGCCAACCAGAGAAGAACACGACTGAGGTGCAGCATATAATGAGCGGCGTGGCCAGCGTGGGGACTCGGATGAAAGGCGTCTGACGCGTGGCTCTGGCTTCTGATTGGTCAATAGAGCCTGTTCTGCTGCACCAGTCTTTTACCTATTAGGGCTCGGGTATTCTACACTGGTGGCAGCGGATGCGTTCGAATAACGCAAATCGAACCCCA
>UXSR01005192.1:250507-294026 GCA_900604375.1 Mesocestoides corti | reverse complement strand
TCATTTTGCATAGATTCTTTGACGGATACACGAGACGGAACACCGTGAAACGGTAACTTTAAGCGTAATAGTAACGATTACTCAAACTGCGCTGTAAACATTCTCCTTTGCCAATGTTTTGAGTCGAAGAAATTGAAAGGTGGATCTGTGTGAAATTTTTATCCCTGGATCATGAAACACCAAATTAACACACACAGGAAGATCAGAAATTGAGGAAATAACCGTAACCGTCACCTATAGAAACAGAATGGCAAAAGAAAGCTCTATTCGCGCCTCATAGTGAACAATTCAACGAAGTCAACACCACATCATCTTCCAAAACGCACGTTTTTTTCGACCTGAAAGCACCAAACGACGCCTTTCCTGGATCCACATTTAATGCCATCACTTTATCACCACCCGTACACCGATAACATCTGTTTCGGAACAAAGACTTATTTAGTTTGACCTCCTTGTGAGTTCACACTCGAATACATCACTCCTAGTCATTACACCAAGTACGCAAGTAACGCACAACATCACACTCTCCTCTCGCGTTCTCTATGTTGCGCATGTCCAATGCCAACTTCATGCTGATTCCTCCAAATGGTTCTAGTCTCACTTTATCCACAAATGCCTCCGCAGTTTCAGGGATTGCTTTTCCCAAACCAATTCATTTACAGTCGCTTGGAGCCGAATGCAATGCTGCTTCTCACAACTCTGCTCACAGTAATTCAGCTTCCCTCTCTCCTTCTTAATGACACCTCGCTTCTTTGAACACGTTATTTCACCCTTTCCCACAACACTGCAGCTAGCCGTCAACACGCGTGGCAACATGTCCGATTATAAGAAGCTTGTACTTAAGTAGGTTGAATCACGTCGATTGGGAAATGGCCCAACAAAAAGCCACGGAAATTGGCGGAACAAGATAACAACACTCGAAGGATGTGATATTCACTCTAATTTGCTTTTTTCCTCAAGCATCCCAACAAACGTTTTGCTTCTGCAACTGGGCTTTTCTGGTTTCAAGGAGCGTAATCAGGCACTTCAATTATTCATTTTACCGATTATCGGCATACCATACCGTGGTTACTTTAACCGAAATTAGTGTTAGTGGATACTTAACCTCACATTGCCTTTGAATTTCACGTATTTTGCTCTAGAATTTTTAGATTGTCCCAAACTGGAAGCCACATTTTTGGAAAATTTATGACAAACATTTATCTTGGTCACATACGCAGACGGAATAAACAACAAATGGGACGAAAAATATCAAAAGACGTTCATTCAAAAAAAAAACAATAGAGTCGTTTTTTGTTGTGCATAACACTGCAAAATGTTTCGTTAAATGGGTGAGGTAACACAGAACAAGTATAGTTAGAGGCGAAAATCGGTGTTTGGACAACAGCCTGTCCAAATAATGCTGCTTGAATTGGCACTTCTACATTCAAACAAACGCGGGTTTCTGATTATTATCATGCATTATTGGCGCTTTAGTAACTCCTGTTGCCATCTTACCTGCGCGTCATATGTTTTTAATTTTCACATCTTTTCATTTGCTTCCTTGGTACGTGAGGAGAAACCACTGATTGCTTGATTGACAAATGTTTCGTGGACAGCCGCAAACTCCAAAAAGTTTACGGAAACGGGTGCGATGCGGCTAGAAATCACTACAACATATCGCCTGGTGCAACTCTAAACAGGGTTTTTCGAACTATGACATCATCACATACCGTTCAACCAATCAAACACTCCTGCAGCAATAAACACCATTTCCTTCCTTAATCAGACCGACACAACCACCTGGGCGAAGTCTATTCCGAGCTTTGTATTTCAAAAGCACAGTGACTCAGTTTGGTGGGACAGAATTTTACGAGACTGCACCGAGGTGCAGCCCCCAGTAACGACCAGAGTTGTCGAATAATTTAGTTTACGGCCTGGGCTTGCTGTGGACACATCACGTTAAGGTGGTCGCCGTTTTCACACAATGATGAAATGTTAGAAAATCCGGACATTTTCAAGGCGCGATTTGTCAAAGTGGGGCTAAATGCAACCCAAAGGGTGAGAATTTCTGAGGCACCAACCAGAGTGACGATGTGGGTTATGCACGAGGGATGTTTACACGCGGGCGAATTCTGGGACAGGGGAAGCCGAACAGACACCCACTAATAATCGGAGGAAAGAGGTGATTAACTAACGTGTCTAGACGTGCGCCGATAGATGGCGGGTGTTAATTAATGCGCTTCACGACACAGCAAATATGCAAGGGAATTTCAAGGCCCCAAGGTCCCGTTTAGACTTTACTCACTTTATTAAAATAGTGCCAACCAATCAAATCACGTACCAATTTGTACTAGTCATCCATTGGTCATTGCAGGGCCAGTTCAAATTTTTCAAGTGTCTTTTTGTTAAACTGTTAGATATCTTTGAGAGGCCAGTAGACGTTTTAATGAAAACTCCAGGATTATTAAGATCCCGATTCCATCAGACCATAGCATTATCACACGCGAAAAGTGTTGCTACTTTTTGATTCCGTAAATTTTGGCTATTCGAAGGACGAATTCCTTTTACAAGGAGTGACAATTATTCCCATAGTAACTGTGATTATCGGTAATGAATTGCGCAATTAAATTGTAGATGACATTTGGTTTGAGGGTAATTTTGATTTTCACGGAAACCCAACTGTAGCTGCAAGCAGCAGAAAAAAGTGCTGCTTAGGCAGACATGGGTGCGTTTTTTGAGTTGAGTGACCAGGAAACAAAGAAACGACTTTAGAAATCACGAAGGTTCAGAATTTCCTCAAATACAATGTAGCAGCTGGTCTCCTCCATGTTGTTCTTTTACGCTCACACCAATCGGCATTTGGAATATGCTATCAACCAATTTTAACCCCGCTATAATAGTGCATTTCCCACGACGGTTCACAGCTAGTTTAGATTCGTCATACTACACTGAATTCCCTCTAATCATATCAACTTGATTGATCGTCCTGGCCGCGATAGTTCACTGACGCCTCTCCCTTTGATCCTTCAGGTCAAGGTGACTCATGACTAAGATAACCTGAGCATCCCGATACGTCACCCGGCCTTTGGTTGAGACAGCAAAAGCTCTACACAAGGCCATGTCCTTGACCTGCACCTGGGCAGCGAAGCTTGCAAGGGAAAAGAGAATCGAGCTGCAGTTCGCTGAGAGTAGAAAAGTAACAGAGAAGGCTAAAGACGGCAATCGGCCATCTGTGATTGGACAACGGATAGGTCAAGTGAACTGCTGTCTGCTAAACGAACAACTAACCAATTCGCTTTCAGCCAATGACTGACTTTCGAGAGTCGTTCAACTACGGTAATGTAGGGATATTGCTCGATGCCTTATCGGTGTTCTGCTACATTATTGTGGCAGCTTAAGTGTGGAAATTTTGAGTCGAGTCACATTTATGGGTCAGTAAACTAAATTGGAATGCATGCCAACTATTCTGAGCCGCAACAAACGTACGAAGTGATACCTTAAATGACAGTTTGACCAAGCGCTTTCGTTGCTACTTTTAGCCTTCGAAAACTACAGCCTTTCGTTGCAGTGAAACACCAACATCCGCCAGCTTGGTTGTACGCATTTTTATCGTACCCAGGCGTGAAAAAGGCGCATCGATCACTTTCGGACCGCAAATCAGCGGTGGCAACAACCCATCCCAATTCGACAAACGCTCAAGCCGCGCCACGCCTGCCTCCACCTCGTGTGACTGTCCGGGCACGGCCCCCATAAGTGTTGGGAGTAAGAGGACCAATCGAAGCGAGACAATTAATCAATCAGGGACACACGGACGCACCTGCGCACGCATACTACAAGGGAGAGGCAGCGTGCGTGATGGGGATAATTAAACGGAACGTAAAATATGAAAAATGGAACTGACTAAAACGTCCACCAAACACACGCTGTTTAATCTAGGGTCGTATTCTAACTTGCTAGGTATGTGTTCTTTTCGCAACTCGAATAAATACGGCATCCTCAGGTCAAGGCAGACTGTCCCTAAGGTGTTCAATCACCACCGGCCACTTAACCACAATACGAATGACGGTCCAACTTCAAGTGTTACCGCGGCCAAAAATTCTACCGCGCCTCACACACCCGGTTGCGCGAAATCAACCTAACAACACTACGAAATACCCGTGGAAGCTACAAAAGAACAAGCTACCCTGTATTGGCTTTTGAGGTGACTGAATCAACCCCGGCCAGCTGTTGGCCCAAACTAGGTTTATTGTTACACTGGCTTGCCGTCCGCGCAGGCTAAATGGGACTTCACAAACACCCCATTTTAACTGTCTTGCGATGCTTGGTTAGTGGGCTTCACGATCTGCCTGTGATCAAATCCAGTGACTTGGACTAAGGGATCACAAACTGCCAACGGTTTAAGAAAGTCAAGCTAAACCATTTACGTGGGCTTCCGTGTTTTGTTGAAACGCTAGAAAAAAGGGGAAGCATCACTCCATACTCGTTCAAGATATTTTGCGCAAACGTGGTTGGGCAGCCGATCATTTGTTATTGCAACCACTTTTCTGTTTTTTTTTCTTCATCATCAACACAAAGGAATAGCCAGCTTTTCACGCGAAATGCCATCAACACGGGGCTTGGTTTGGGCATAAATTTGCCACCACTAACTGCAAACTAAAAGGCTGAGCTGCGCGCACTGGTGAGTAGACGGAATCCGGTGTAAACAAGTCACGCTTGTCACGACAGCCAACGCCGTCAGCGCGGTTCGGTGGGAGGAGGGAGGTGGGATGGGGACCCGCCGCCGCCACCACCGCCACCCCCGACAGCACAGGACTTACTCCATAATTTAGGGGCTGTGAAAACGACAGCATCGTGTTGTCGAAACCGAAGCATGTGTTCTGGTACATCATCGGAGTTCACTCTTTTTAGGGGAGACGTTACCAGCATACTATCGAGGCCCCAGTACACAACATAGAATATGCAGAAGTTGGCGACTGCTCTGTTTAGATCATGGACAGCGCCAGTGTTCAGCCGAAACACCCCTTTTTCCCACACGAAATTAATGCATGTGCGCATAGCATGACACGCTCCTCTACACATGACCACCCCAAACGAGAGAGGTTGTGCTGTTTACGTCAAAGGGAAACCTCGTTACACACTCGGTTGTGGATTCGATGTTCTGATTTGAACCTTTCGGGAGCAGTCATCGGCCTCAGGGATGGAGCCTTGAGCTCCACTTAATGGACTTTACCTGGGGACATCAAGCCTGCCATGTCAAAATGTACAGAACTCGATAAATTTGAACAGTTGACTACTTTCAGGTTGCCAGATAAAAACACGCTGGTTAAGGCGAAATTGTGCGGTAAAGCAGCACGTCATGACTCGTAAACAAAGCCAATGAGCAGCCCGAATGGGATTAGTCCTTTGAAATCGTCATCTTCCAGCCAAATAATACTCCAATGCACTGGGCGTGTGTGTGTGTGGATGTGGTGTCAATTGGATGAAATAAAGAACGAAGAAACGGTCCAGTCATTTTTCAAAACCCCAAAACGACCTTCTTGGTGTCTTTGAGGGCATTTGGTCGTAAGATTACTACTTTCAAATGCCCGGGAAAGGCTGCAGATGTGCAAATGCAACACCAAAACATGTCATTGTAACAATACTTCCCCTCCCACCAGCACGAGGATGCACTAGTCCACTTAGGATTTACCCAAGATGGCAAAGCTAGTGTTCGAGACTGTGTAAACAGATAAGCTGAACACTTTCTTTGCAAAAGTACAACAAGCTGAACACCATGTTTTCGTCGATGAATGTTCCCTCACACGAGATATACACAAACAACTTTTGAATGTCATTTATCGCCCTAGAATGAATTGTTCTGAAGTCCCATTGTTCTTTACAGGTTTTTAACCAATTTAAATAGATGAGCCAGTGGATTTGCCGCTCCGGGCTCTGGCTCGCTCACAAGCCTCGTGGTTTGCTGGAGGTTGTCTCATGCCGAAACATCGGGTTTCCATCTGCTCGTGTTGATTTGAGATGGAAACTTCTTCAAAAGTCGTTTCTGGGCTTAAAAAATGCTATCTGCTTGCCTCCTTAACAATTTCTTGTAAATACAGCAGCAACTTTCGAAAAAATACTCACATCCCGTAGAAAAAAGTGGCAAGATATTTGGTCAAATTACCCCTTTAAGCATGCATTTCAACGCCCCAACAAGAACTTTAACCTTTTTCCCAAAAAAAATCATTTGCGATTCTTCAATTTCCAGCCCTTCTGATACTTTACTGACCCTCTGAGACATTTGTTTGCTTATCTACTTGGCCAAACGGTCGACACTGACTGAAGTAGCGAAGATGCGACACCAAAGCGTTTGCCGTACGACCGCATAACTGGTTAACAAACACTGTGGATTAAGGATGGCCCCTGGACCGAAGTTCACATTTACGTCACCATAGCCTCGATTTTGTGGTGCTGAGTTCGATTATATTAAAAAGTATAAATCAAACCACACCACGGTTGGCAACAACACGGATGGATTGGCCTTGCATAGGTTTGGACATGGTGTAAACTTCCTTTTATTAGTTATAACACAACTGTGTCCTTTGATTAGAGGAATTCTGGTGGTGGCTGACGTGAAGCCAAAATAGGTGGCAAGAAGATGGCATTGGCGATACAAAGGCAAGGAATCCAGAATGAATAAAACGCATAGGACAAACGACGAGTTACAGCAGATTGACAGTAGTCAAGGATAATGAGGAATGCAATGTGTCATCATAAATTAGAGGCATGATGCAAAACGCCTGGGCCTCAGTCTTTATTTAGCCTTGACAATCGCTTTCACGCCAAAAACCCAAAAATCACGACAGTTCACTCCCCCTTATAGATCATAGCCAATCGGTTGAATGGACGAATGTTGAGATGCTGGATTTTTGGCGTTAACACAACAGCACTCGGTACGTGGAGAGACTACTGCACACTTTCGACTGAGTAAGACACAACTCTGCGTTACCTGCACCTTGGCCATCCTAGGAATGACGGTACGGATATCAAAGAAACATTTCCACTCAAACTTTCCAAAGGATGATACCGGTTAAGTCACCTCGTGAACTTCTTCACTGCTGTATGCACACATGAAGCCGGACATCGAATGGCGGTCAAGTGCTCGTTTATTACGTATTCGGTTGTCTGGTAATATCGGTTTGTGTTGCGCAAATAGCAACATGAGTGTGTGCGCAATTATGCAACTCCGACCATCGACAAAATACAAATCACCTCACACATGGCTAACTTCATGCATGTGGATTGCACCAACTACTAAAAGAATTTTTTTTCAGTAAGAATATTTGATACTGGCGTTGAGTAGTTTGTGCATGAGTAATCTTTTGCCCTGTACTTGTCCTAACAACACAGGTTTAGAATTTTTTGTCTTCCATATCACCGGGTTGAGCTCAATTACTTTCCTTTCTAATGCATATTTTTTTCCAATTGCAGCAACCAGTGCTGATCAAATGCCTTAACTATGGCCACAAAAGCCAGAATAATTACATGATTATAAGTTAATTACTAAGTTTGCTAACTCAACATGACTTTTTAACAATCACTGGCGAAAAAACCGCAGATTTATTTCATGATCTGCAGGGTTTGGTGTTACCCACAAGCACTTTACTAATGAAGACATCTTGTACCCAATGAAATGTGATTCCATAACCGACACAGTCCACGATCTTGAAGTTTCTAATGCCCAATTTCATGACCTTTGAACTCTTAAACAACCTTAGCCACCTTAGCTGTCTACCCATATACAATTCTGTGAACACCAAACCACTACTGAAATTTGTTAAATGAGAGGATTCAGGTACCCACAAAGTTCAAAAAATGGGCAGCAATCTCAAACACGCACGCTTTGTACTTTCAGTTATAACCGTAACGCCTAACTGATGACGCATCTCGACAGCTAAACAGTACTGAACGCAGACTAATTTCCTCGTGGCGATTATCTATGTACCAAAACGAGTAGGTTTGCCAGAGATAAATCCGACGTTGTTAAGTTATTCAGAATTTTCCATGATTATCTAACTCAAATGTCCGGCTAAATACGAGCTTTTAGTTTGCACAAACTCGACTGAACAAAATGCACAGAAAATAAAAAATAGTTTTCGGTGGGCAATCAAAAGTCAAGAATAGAAGCATGGGAAAAACTAATGGCCAGGGGAAGAGCAAACGGTTGGGAAAGCTGCTGGCCGAACCGTTTGCACGCAGCTAATTGACAGTGTGGATGAAGTTAGACAAGAGATGCGCTAGGTCAATGCCGTTTAAGTAGGACATGGAGGGGTAAAGACAAGCGCTTCTTCCGTGACCACCGACAGCATCACAACAGATGACAAAGATGAGGCAAAACTCCTCCATAGTGTTCCGTTCAATTGTTGGAATTAAGACAATACCTCTTTTTGAATATAAATTAAGAAACCGAAATGTGTACCTTTAATTCCAAGAAAACAGTGAAATAGGAAGAGATCTATTCAGTGGTTACGCATCCTGCCCCATAAACGAAGATGGCGGTTTGTGTAAAGTTGAGGTCGAAGAAGAAACGACTGCACGTACTAAAAAAACGTCTCAGGTACCAGTAGCAAATGCTAGAGTTGTGTCCGGTGCAATAAGGTCTGAAATATAGCTCCTATAAGAAGGGTTGTGAATGTGAAAAAAGGAGAGGAGTAATTCTGGTCCCAGTGTCAGATAATTCACTGATTGTGACTGCTCTCCGCTGACCAGGTAATGGAAAAATGAGATCTGACGACGAGTCTGGAGTACATTCTAATGAACGACTTAGACTAGGGGTTAGTTGTCGGACCTGGGACAGTTTTTTGGAGAATGGTAACAACTGCAACGTAGATATGCGCATTAGTTTGTGGTCGAGGGACAAGAAATACTCGGGAACTGGACAATGGCAGTGGGCGAGGCGCTGCTGACAGCAAAATTAATTATTAGTGGTGATGTTGCTGTAGTAGTCGTGGGCTTTGCCCGAATTACCAAAAATTAGCCGACCAAAGCAATGAGATTTGATTAACTGCTCGGTAACGCCAATCTATGCAGCTGCAACAAAAGGCGGAGGAAAAATGTGTGTTCTAGCGACGATGTTCCTTTAACATTGCAATGGACAAATAATCGAATATGGAAGTGCATGAGAGAAGCAAGACATGAACACCTTGTAAGTCGAGGTTTTTTGGGAAACAGGATAAAGGCTTAGCCTCGGCAGGAGGAAGCGTTAGCGGACCTCGAGGTAAGCTAAACAAGATGACCTGAAAAGCGTGACTTCCAAGCTGGTGCCACGACGCGCTACCAACGCACCAAGTAGTGCTGACGGTGTGAAAGTGTACTGATTTACGACGCCAAAAGCAACCACTCAGTCAGTCTATCTGCTCTGTAAAAAAAACTTTTTGGACTACTGCGAAACATCGGTTTCACCCTGCATACGAACTCGACCCGCGAATTTGTCATCGCTATGCTCTCTCACTAGAACCACATCTCTCCACTTATCAGATGACCTTTAATAAATATCCATCTACACCGAGTGGTCGCTCTAGTTTACTAATTACGCCGACCTTTTCCGCTTTCCCACACATCACGCAACGAACATAATTAACACGCTGCATCAGCGACACCTAGGTAGATTTCTTATTTTGATCTATTATTGAAATCAGTTCTTAGTGGGGCAATACCAAAGTCAGTGCGCCTAAATTCGAAGCAAATGTTCGGATTAAAATATGTGCACTTTTGCATGGCGTCTTTATTAAAACCTTCAAAATGAGGATTCCTCTCAGGTTTTGAGTACCGTAATTATTTTATAAAGTAATATTGAGCAACAGCAGCAAAAAAACACAAAACACCACTTCCGGTCAGATGGAAAAAGCATATGCGCGCCAGTGATTAATTTTGGGAAGGTGTGCATGGGTGTGTGATGACTCACCCGTTACCCCCTATTCCCCAGTCGGACACCTGGTTATGTGAGGTGGGCTCTAGCCTTGCAGGCGACACGAAGACCTTCTGCAATACTTAAATGCACGGGAACCAAACATCTTTGCTCGAAACTAATCAGCGTGAAATTCTATTGAAACACAACTATCATCTCTATTTAAAGGCATTTTATCTCATTATATAGTTTTCTGATAATCACGACTTCCATCTCATTTAGGCACAACAGCATTCTTATTGACTGTACCTAAACCTTTTTACTCTAAGAACTGTGTTCGGTTGGCGAAACTATTAAAATACCTGATTAGAAGTTTAAGCAACATTGTGTACTTAAAAAAAACTTCTGTTGGGCAAATGTACCGCAGCACGTCCATATTTTAGTTTTAATCATGTAGCTAACCACATCCTTATCTCAAATCTAAACCAACTTCTATATAGTCATTTAATAGGCAGTTGGTTAGTTATTTTTGTACTGTGTTGAAGTTCATGATCAACTTATTTGCCTGCAACCTGTGTATAAGGACCTTAATTTCCGAATTTGGTCTTTTTTGTGTGCACAAGACGAGTCTAGTCACTGATGTTTCTAGCAAAACACCAAACAGAATTGGGTCTTGGTTATATAATTCACCTTAAAACATGACTTAATTAACAAACAAATTATTGGTACGTGTTTCTTTGTAATTGAAACACTCAATTCATGGGTAAAAATTGCTTGGTTATTAATCATATATTTATTTAATTAAACTTCGTCTACTATTAAGATAGTTATCTTGGCATTTAAAGAGTCGCTAAGTTTTCTAAGCAAAACTGGAATCCAAATAGATTCCTTTGCTATTACAGAATAAATTTAAAAATCGACTGTGAAAGCCTGTCTGGTGTTTTGTTTTCCAATAGCGTATACATGAAGCAAAGTTTAGCATCATTAAAAAATAATCAACAGGCACCAATTGACATCTATGAACGTGTCACATGTTCAGAAGTAAGTGAAGCACTTTCGCAAAAACCCGTTTTTTATCTCTTAAAGTCAAATTTTTAAAATTAACAGAATTTGATAAGCAATGCATTGCTAATATTATTTTATTACCAGATATTTACTTAATAGTTGAACAGCATCACGGTAGCATCCTTCACATGCAAAATCGTGTCGCAACTTGAGTTTTTTTATGGAGCATACATCAAGAGCACCAAAAAGGAAAAAAGGCCGAATCAAATCTGTGCCACTTCCTACTACAATTTATGCCTCGATACAAATAAAAGCCCAAATATTGTTTAAAATAAAATAGGAAAAATATTTAAATAAATCTGCATCAAATCAAAAAACAAAGATTTTTGCCGAAATTGACTACATGAGGGGCAATTACCAGTTCTGTCATCAATAATACTACAGCTAAACCTAGCATAGTAAAAATTAAACCTATTTAACGACATGCGTCAATGCTTGATTTTTGTTAAATATATTTTCAAGAATATGCATTTGACACTGTTCACTAAGTGACGGAAAAATCATTTACACGACATTGACAAGAGTTAATTATATTAAAAATTATCACACAGCAATGACGGGAACCATAATTTTCTCAGCAAATTAACGAATTGTTGTATTAAATTCCAAATTATCTTTTTACTAAGCTAACGTCCTTAGTATAAAATCATAAGATATATAAAGCAATGCGACATAATATCATAAATAGAAAAAAATCTTGAAATGAATTTAACGGACAGGTTTTAACAGCATAAATGTGCAAAATACGAGAGATTCTGGCATTATTGTGAACAGCAACACGAAATCTTACCGAACCCAACAAGAATGCACACATATCCCAAAAGACGCTGATCAAAAACCACGCGCATTTGTCCACAACTTTTCAAAAAATCGCCAACTAAAAGTTCTTGAGGCAAAGACCGATTGATATTGATTGATGCATATAAACAAACAGTTATTTAATTTGTCCTTAAAGGCTATTTTTGTATCCTAATTTTAATGCACTTAAAAAAATCTAAAATCGAAATTCCGCTTCTATTAAAGCAACAGAAATTGTTCTTGATTTATTTCAAGAAACGCCTTCTTGGTTTTACATAAATTTGAAAAACTTCAATCAACAAATTTAGCAATTTTTTTTTGAAGACTAGCTACTTTTAAATGAAAATTGAAAAATGAAAAATGAAAGCTTAATCACTTAAAATGTCAAGACATTCATAAATTAATCGACTGATAAAACCGCGGTGCGAATATGAAAAGAATTTCTTATAAATACGGATTGCAACTGTTACTAAACGTCAGTTATCCTGCTGTAAATAAGCTGTGATTAGTTGCGCGCAAATAGTTATTGCTTCTTTTCAGATGTAGGGCTCATGACCGTTAATTATTTTCCTAATTATTTCAAAAAGTCTTCAAATTTTGGCGCAAGCTGTGCATTCCAAAGAGGTGTGCCTTATGAGAAATGTTTATTTCGTGTGTAATTGAAAAGCTTACACAGATATTTGATTAAGTCTGTCCGATGCCTTCGAATTTTGAAGGAAATTTATTTATCAGAAAAGCAGTAGAATTGAAATGGTACAATGATCATTGACTCGGTTACTTCAGCAAAACTTGAATTAAATTTGTTCTACACATTTAACTTGCTTATGTTCATTAAAACTATTTTTGCTGTAAATCTCGTTGATTCACACTCTTTATTCTGGTTGCCCCATTCTCTGAACCTCAACTCACCCCTCATTGCCACGAACGAACATGCGAGATTATCAATGCATTTTTATTGGCATTAGCCTAGGTCTCGATGTGAGCGCATTGATGATTCGCATTGTTTCACGATTCTGGGCTATAAAAACACTCGAGACGCATTATAAAGCCACAACACAGTGGCACTAAACAGATTGAACACTGAATGAAGCAGTTGTGTCCCGTGCTCTTCGGTTGTTTTAATCATTGTGGTTAGGAGGGTGGCGTAATTGTGCCAGATTAGACTCCTTGGCCCTAATGTGATTTAAGGCCGCATGCTGGACCCCATTACATGGTTTTTAAATTGGCCGAGACAAGTCAATTAAAATTTGAAGACGCTTCTACAGGAATTATACTGTTAGATTCCAGTTACCTTCGGACATTAAAATCTTGTACGAAATTTTTTTAAAAGAAAATCATTGTATAGTTGCAAAATCGCTTTTAAAAAATTATTAAATGTGTCCTAAATGAAGGATAGTACGCACTGCCTATTTTCGGCAAGTAGCCAAGCACTCCTTGAGACGCGAAATCGAAGGATGCGATATTTTTTGTAACCAAAGATTTTGTAATAATGTTGTAGCCGTTTCACTTTTACAAAAATCTTTTAGTGCTTAAAATCCTTTGTGACCACTTAGATTTGCTTAATTTTCAAGTAATCTGGGCTCCTGGTTCTTTGTTTAGTTTTTCTAGTATAAAACACTAACCAAAACCATCAAAATTATGAACCTTAGTCCTTTATTTTTAGGAAACATTTCAGGGCCTAATTTGAACGATTTTTCAAACCAAAAATAATGTAACAAATGAGAAGTTTTTTTACACAACAAGGCATGTAGGGCTTATACAGACTAGACGGATTTATTTAGAAATCATCGGATGGGCATGACGATTTCGACCTTAATTTCAGTCCATGAAAATCGTCATATTTGTCCATTCTGTAGGCAAAAAATTAGCAATGCTAACTTCCTCCCCAATCAAACTGGAGCTCTGTCAAACTGAGGTTTACGATTTGTGTCTATGATTTATTTGCCTTGGAATTTAGCTGATCTAATGTATATAAGAATCATATTTTTTTCTTATAATCACCGATTCTAGGATGAAATGCCTAACAATTCGTATATTTTCGCAATTCCGTGAATCCTCATGTCCACCGAGAAATTCGGTTATCGTTTTTTGTGAATTAATGACCAATGTTATGTTCAAAATCAGTTTGCTTTTCACATTCTACCACAACTCAGTGTGAGATGGCGAAGGAACTGATTTTCTTTAAATGTGGGATTAGGCATATTTCAACTAAGTCCTGCGGAAAAAAGCACCTTTTTTAAATATTAAGGGAAAACAACATGTTGTCGTCACCGAATATGGTACGATTCGCTCCTAGGCGATATCACTGAATCAAGCGAAGTTATTTTACATCAATGAACAGAATGGCTACCACGGAACAATGGTGGCCTCGAGGTGATGTAACTAAACGAAACTGGCGCCGATTTAGATATTTCAAAGCACACTGCTTAAAAGCCTCCACTGCCTAATGACCACAAATTATAATTACAGGCGATTATAACCACCAATCGTTGCGAGGATTTTCCTGCCCGTGGTAGGCATCAGTGCACAACATTTACGCATCTACTATCCAATTTTCGCTGTTAAAATTGGTAAGCGTTGGAAGAGCAGAAGCAGTTTTGGTGAGGCGTTTAGTGTTTAAGAGCGTTCGTTTGTTCCGCTTGCAAAGCACTCTGACACCAAGAGATTAAAAACGGATTAAATGCTACATTCGCGAGTGTTATATCAGAAGTACACTCTCGTAGACCTGCGTTGACGATACTGAAAATCTTAGCGTGAATAGCCGTGAGCTGCACTCTACTTAAAGTCAATTACGCCTACGTACATTACCGCAATGGGAATAACTCAGATCCTGGCTTATGTTTGCACGTCAATCGACAATTCAACGATAAAATATCAATTAAGTCTCATAAATCAGAGTTCTCGTGGAAACCTAGGTTCAACATGGCGTAATCGCTTGGAAGCATTCTGCGTCATCCCTGCCACACTAATAGACCGGGGGGTGTTGCTTTCAAACGAAGAATCCTTGACCCCAATCGCCATTTTTTCATGGAACAATGCACCTGGGCGCCTTGGATCCCATACTCAATGCCATTTGAGCCAAATGTTAATTTTTCCAGCCTTCCGATTTATTACTTGTGGCTTCAACCGTCTCCGGTTCTGGCCTCGTAGTCTACAGAGGCAGCACACAACAACCCCATTTCACTCAGTTTTCCAAAATAATCAGCTTACGAGCGGCGATGAGTTATAGACCACGCCGCCTCACCTCATGTACAAATAGGCGTGTGCGCGCGCACGCTAACTTCCACCTCGGACGCGGCTTGTGATTGGTTCCCCGCCAGTTCATCGTGGGGAGGGGCATCACGTACGCACGAACGATCACGTGACGCGAAGCCGCACGCCGACAGCCCGAACAGGGAACCAGCTGAGGTCATCGCCGTAGTTTTGCCATGCACTAGGGTGCTCCCGTTGAGGCTGCTAGGTATTTCGACAATGGCTATCCCGACACAATGACGCCTGCCCTAGCACCACGAAACCCGAGACACGGACATAGCTGTGCACAATTTTGGCGTGGTCCGACGACCCCCAACTACTGGGCCTTGATATTCGCCGACTTGTGAAATCACGTTAAAACCACACTTGCCAAAGTAACTGTAACACCGCTTACGAATCCGCCTGTACCTCTAATAGGAATAAGTTCGATAACGGAAGTTGATAACAAAAACCGCTTCATTGCCAGCTAGTGAAATGCATACATTTCGAGTAATAAGTAGTGGAGGTTGGCATTGAGTAGTATTTGGGGATGGTCTCAACCAACACGAGGGTAAAGTTCAGGCATAAGGGTGGGGTGGGGATGGTATCTCTATTTCGTGCACACACCGAATGCTGGAGCACAGGACGTCATCTTCTTCGTCAAAATAAAACACCTGGCAATTCGGCAGAGCACATAAAACACTGTTCAACGAGGATCGGAAGGGTTAACTATACACAGGGCCGAGGCATTACAAAACACGGGAAATCAGTCTCTATACAGCGGCAATTAGCTCTGGCTTAGGAGGGGGAGAGGGCGGTTGCGGCTGAGACGCTTCCTTAATAGCCTCCTTCGGATCAGATTCCTTTCGCTGCTCCTTCTTGCGTTTTGTCTTCATCGACGGACTGAGGAGTTGGGCTACATGTTCAGGGGAGGGGATTGGCGGCAGGAGGTCACAAACGGCGGCCGAGTGCCGATCTCTCTGGGGAAGGTTCAAAAGACAACCGGACAGAAGCTGTGCGACTGTTGCGTCCAGCACCCTCGAGGTTGCTAACCCAAGAACCCTGAGTTCAAGCTCAGGGGAGAAACGGCTTATACCAAATGGGTTTGCGGCCAGACGCTCCAGTAACGCCCCAGCTCGCCGCAAAAGCTCCAGAGACGTCCCCATCAACTCCGGTTGTTCCTGTAAAGCCTGCACACCATACTGTTCGATAACACGCCGCGTTTTTGCCTCCGTTACCTCTATGAAGGAGATAAGGCCGGCGATCGGGCAGGGCTTGGCCTGTGCAATCATCGACAGCCCATACGTAAAGGCGTTGTTCCCATCAAATTGCTGTTGGGAGATATTCACCGGTGGCTCCGATAGGTAGTGAAGAGTAGAGAGGGCAAGCTCTCGAGTCACTTGATCTTCTGGCAGAGCTAGCCACGAGGCGAGACGGTCAAATAGGCGACTAGCACACTCATTATCCATGGTTGCCAGGAGCATGGAAACATTTGAGTCGTTCACGGAGAGACGATTGAGCGCTTCAAGGGCCAACCGTCCTGGTGAGATGACTCGGTGTCCGGGAAGAGGGTCGGTGGCGGCCGCGGTCTGGCACGTAGCCCAGTGAAGGAGGCCTTCTAGCAGAGGACGCACGATCGATTCGTGAAGTGGAAGGCATTGCAGGTGACCGGAAATGTTTACCAGAAGTACGAGGATGTTTTCACAGAGTTCATCTAGCCAGGGCATCCACCACGCCGAATGGGAATAAAACCTCGCTGCATGGTCCTCCACACAGGCCCAGTCAGCATCACTTCCCTCAAAGTGTGTGTGTGCGATTGTTAGCAAACGGCCAGCAAGTGCAAGCAGAGCCTTGTGATTGGAGAGCACTCTCTCGCCAGTAGGAAGAAAGGAAAGATTTCTCAAGACAGTTGACACACAAAGACAGCGAAGTGCGAAGTCCTCAGCTCTTCTCGAGGTGATGTCCACAGGCCAAAGGGCTAGATCTCCGCGGCGAATAATTTCGGACCGAGCACGGAGCGGACAGTAGCCGCGGGAATCTGTCATCAGACGATGGCTATTCAATTCGCTATCTTCTTCTTCGAGCGCTGACGAGGCTTCTTTGTCGCCTACCACTGTGGGAACTGGCTCAAATTTCTGGGGTGACAGGACAGGAAGGGAAGACGAGGAGGAGGAGCGGGTTCGCTTCGCCTGCGTTTCGGAAGAGACCCCACCGGGGGAAAGTGACCGCTTTTTCCCGCTAGAAGCGCCACCAGCGCTCCCTGGATGAGGGAGGATGTAGCAGGTAGAATCGGAGCCCCCGCGTACAAAGAGTTCCCGCATGGAAGGAGGCCGGGGAGAACCAGGGGGAGACGTGGGTTCCGCCGCCAAGTCTGCAGGCAAGAGGACAGGCGGAGGCGACTCCTTTCCCTCCAGTAGCTCATCCAGCGCGAAAAGCGCCAGTCGTCGCATGTTAGAAGAGGCCTCGGGACCGGAGAGATTGTTGACAATCAAGGAAAAGTGCTTCGGCACCATCGGTAGAGAAAACGTTTGGCCCGCTTCGAACATTGCTAGATGTTCCGCGAGGATGGGAGTAGCCGAACCCCGGCCACGACCCCGCTTCGCCAACGGCCCACCCGATTTCTCCAAATTACTTTCCACAGATGGTGTTTTGGGCAACTTCGGAGTCACCGACTTCAGTAAAAGACGACCATTTTTTCCGGAACCTTGAAGCAGCTGCCGGATTGCTTCCTGAAGCGCGCTTACTGAGACACCCTTGGAATTGGCAATCGAAGCAATTTCACGTTCTAGGCTAAGTAACCCATTAGCAGGCGGTGGCTGACTGCGCATACGAATGCATCTCCGCCTGCTGGATACTTCAGCGAGTAGTTCAACGAAGAAATTGTCATGATTGGTGGCCTTTGAAGGCGTCTGGAGGTCAGGAAGCGAAGGGTCAATAGACATGGTGCCTCGTGACAACGGTTGCCCCTCCTGGTCGAGGTGGATAGGAAGCTCAAGATCGGCGGCCAGACGATGTTGAGGAAAGAGTTCGTTGGCGGAGTGCCGGAGGTGGTCGGTGAGTGCCGTGACCAGGTTTGTAAGGGTCGGCGAGGTGGACGACCCCACAACTGCCGATTGCTGAGTGGGTGGCGAGAAATAGGACTCCAGTGCATTGGGATCGTCGCGGAGAACTATGTTGAGTGCATTCAAGGCCCAGGTTGTCTCACTGGGGAGTCCGCAACGAAGCGCCATCACCAATTTCGACGCGGTTAACGGGCCTGAAATCCGAAAGCCACATCACTGAGTGGGAACCCGACGTGAAGGCACACATCTATTAAAGTGGGTCGTGTCGGAAAACAAATTTATGCCTACGCGCGAGAAACACAGGCACGTGCACACAATCGTAGGTCGCTCACATCTGCGAACATCCAAGCTACCCCCGAGTGGAGTTATACGGTAGATTTATTGCCGAATTTCAGACCCATCTCTAGTAAAATGCAGCCAAAGTTCCCCTTATCATTCGTATGAACAATAGAGATCACTTAAAGCAGTATCGCAGCAAAAACAGGTACGTAAATTCGGAGACTAGAGATTACGTTGAGCAAACACGCACTTATGAAAGTCACTCAGGTAAAGTTCAGTAGAGATATATCGACAACGTAAAAGCAAAATGTGCACTCAAACACCTAGTTAACTAGTCACAAAACCCCGATAAAATGTAACCAAATTTAATTCGATAAAAGCCTAACACTTTGAAACAAGACATGCGTGTGTCAAGAGCAGGTGATTGAAGTAGTCGTGCTGGCTACAAATGCTGCTGCGAAAAAGTACATCGAATATGAGAAGAAGGAGATCGAAAACTGTTTTGTCTGAAAAGCTTACAAGTACCGCTGATTGCTCCAAAACTTCTTTAACACAGTAACTCAGATGACCTTATCCGAAAGAAGAAGAGCCGACAATTGCTTCGATTCTAAGTTGCATGTTCTCAAGGATCTGCCAACACTGATTAGTATCAGCAAGTCTAAATGTTGGCATAAATGTATCAACCGAAAATATGGCGCATTGGGTGCTCTTGAGGTGGAAGCAAACCGTAAACCCCTACAGTAGCGATAATCGGCAAATTTGCTGCGTTGGTAGATTTAGCAGCACCAGCCATTTATTCTACAAACTGTGTCCATGGACGATTTTGAGGAATGTGGTTATAATAGGACCTAAATGTCGACAATAAACCAGTTTGACTTTAACGACTGAGTGAGACCGACGCCTATACAACGTACTAGTTTTATTTTGAAACCAAGTTGTGGAGAAATGTAATTAAATAAATAATAATAACGTTCCTATCAACTTGACCAACATATATCCACTAACAATACCTCAGTAAAGCCATCACGTGTAGAGCGCACTACGTCGAGGTTATCAGTCGACCAAAGCTTGCGCTTTTACCGAGGGATAAATCTTTCCGGAAGAATATTGTGACACTATTTTCAGGTTGGATGATCGATGTAGTGACGAGTGAAAAGAAGCAGAATTTCCCATTGTTCGAACTTCCAAAAAATTAAGCAAGCAGTTTTCAAACGGACTTCTGCGGAAAATATTGTGGGTGCGACGCAAAATCTTAATGATTGGGTGGCTCTCATTGGCTACAAAAAAAACGTTAGCCCAAGGACACGGACACGAAAGGTGAGCAGTCCTTGAAAGAAAAGTGAAAGCCCTACCACTAGAAAAAAAGCGCATCGGAGATGCACGAGGGCCAGGTTACGTGATTATCTTGACCGCATCGGACGATTGATAACAAAAGTGCATACATGGCTGTACTAACCGAGGTCTTTAATGCGGTATCGCCTGCGTCGACTCGTGTCGATGGGAGTGGCCTCGACGCAGCCAGGCGGGAAGAGTTGGGCAGCCTCCAGGCGCTTCCAATAGGCCGCGGCCGCAGCGGCAGTCACGTAAGCGGGACCTGGACGTTGCTGAAAAGGGCGAGGCTAAATAAAACACAAGTAGGACCACCTGGCCCCAAGCTTTTGCACACATTGTGATGCCGAAAGCGAAGAAAGTTGCGATTATAACCTGAATTTCGTGTAATCATGAAAATACAACCCCAAAAAGAACCCAAAGAACATTAAATCCTCCTCCAGTGCAATTGGTTTTAGCGTTCCCTCGCGCAAAATGTAGCAGCACCCGGCTTTAGGTGCATCGTTTCGGCATTTTATAAATATGTACGGGTATGCACGCGTTATAAATTGAGATTACCGCATTTTTTCGGCCTTGCAACCATGGCCGTGCAGAAGTTAGTGGGCACTGGGAAGATCCGAACTTTTGCGAACAATTATCTTATTATTAACTAATGCACTTAAAGGCATCCCGAAAAACTTACGTTCCCCCTTATGATTTCATTCTCGTTCCAATACTAACAAAAGTAAACGTGTTACACTTGAATAAGACAAAAACCATTACCAAAGTACCTTAATAGGTAACCTCGCCTTTCCAATAAGCCTAACCATTTCTGTGGAGGTGACCCAACCTCCGCTTGATTGCTGGTTGCATTTAAGCATAAATGCACACTAAACCACATGGTTAACACAAGTACTATTTGCCAGCATGTGTCGATCATTAGCCACAAGCGCATCTTAAAAAATACTCCTAGCTACTTCCCCTGACATGTACATAAAACATTTCGTTAAATACCAAATTTGTGATCCCGTATTTTTAATTCTTACATAATTTTCTCCTACTGTCTTGACTGCAAAAATTCCGGGAAATATTAATGAGTGAAAAAACGAATTAGTTAGACCTAAAGTAGAGCGAGGTACGGCCCTTAGAGCGGAACAGAATGCAAACTCTACATCTTGGAATACACTAGATTTTTAGTCACACGAGCTGCCGGTTTCGGGTTGTCAACGCACGCTAAAACCCCACTGTTTGCTAACCAGATATGGCTGCATTTGCTCATTTGTTTATGTGGCATGGCTCGTGCCTTTTTCCGAAGGTACAATGTCACGGCGTAGGGCCGGAGCGAAAAAACCGGCCCCCCTAAGCGAGCGCGATTGGATGCGCAAACCAATTGCATGCGAGAAGCGCGCACACGAACTAATGACTCACGGGAGTGTTGCAGTGTCCATTGGCTCCCTAAACGCCCAATCAGAACCGCAAATTAACACAAACGCGAGCGCACGCGCGCGCGCCTCGACCGATTCCACCGCGAACACGGTGGCGCTGGGCTCGCAGGCAAGTAAAGGGAAGTCCACAAATAAGAATTTAGTGGGGCTACCCGTTGGTTGTTTGAACAACCGGTAGGCTAGCTCTAGCGGTTTAATCCGAAAAAAAGATAGATCAATTCTATGTGGAACTTGGGGTTAAAACACCAACAAAAAATGCCACATCCCCGTGAAAAATGGCTAGCAACGTTCAACAAGACCTGACAATTCTGACAGTAAAAGTGTTACGGTGAATGGTGACAGGCGAACGTCAAGAAGAACGGTGTCAGTAGCGGTGTTCTCAACATCGACTCCAGTGAATCCCAGTACATGCGATTTCATGGCCATACACGACGGCGGGGGGCAAACCCATTATGAGGGCACGAGTGGACTAACAAGGAAATGCAAACACTATGAATTTGGCACTCACTTGTTGTACCATGCCAGGATGAGGGGATGGCTGTTGTGGCACCATCGAAGGGTGTCTGTGAGATGGTAGTGAGGTGTTAAGAGGAGGAGGTGGGGGTTGATTAGACGATACTTGTGGAGAGTATCCAGGAGCGCCAAACGGTGGCATCGGTCTCCCGGGGTGCTGCGGCGAGGGGCCGCCGCCCGGTCTCCCGCCCGGCTGAGAAGGCTGGTAGTGGGCTGTGAAGGAGGGCGGGGGCAGCGCGTGGTGTGGGAGGTGCTGGTTCATGTACGGGGGACCTCGCTGGTACATCATGGGCGGCGGGGGCGGAGGTTGTTGCTGGGGTGGATGGTGCACCGTATTGCCAGTGGGGGCCTTGGACGGCGGAATGACTGCGCCTTCGGGAGAGCCAGGCCGCATCCCCTCCATTGCTGCCATCGGATGACTGCCGCCACTAGCCGACGAGTGTGGGGCAGCAGGACGACCGTATGATTGAGGTGGTGGGTAGGGGTGCCGGCCCACCATTTCACCGTAGCCAGCTGAATCAAACAGAACAAAATTACAATTTTTTTTACAAACACGAACAACGGAGAACCTAGAACAGGACCCCGTGCAACCTACAGCTCCTGAACAAAAAGGAACATCTGGGAATACAACGGCGTCATGGTTTACCTCTAGTCGTAGCTGTAGTGGCGCTAGTGGCAGTCAGCGGGAGGACACGAATACAGTCGATTCAGTTTGATGCACTTCACATGGGAGCGATGTCAAGCGATCATACATAAATTGACAACTTTTTACCCTCAACAACCACGCTACTAGTCTTGCAATCAATCGGTTGAACTACGCGTCATCTGCGGTCTCCTCTCTTACCTTGCTGTGCCTTGTCAGTGCAGGGTAGAGACCACAACACGCTAAATATCAGGAGTTGGGGTTCAACACTGCACACTCATAAGATGTGGGGATGAGATCCAATTTAAAGAACCATAAGACGGCCCTCATAATGACAGAACATTACGACATCACGCCCGGATTGCAGCCTCATCACAAATGAAATCGAAGAAATACCCCGTTCTCATTACACCTGCTCTCACGACGTCTCTATCCCTGCACGGCATAAACGCAAGTCAACATATAGGTCAAGGGAAAGGTTGGTGAGCTAAACTTACGTCCAGGCATTCTGTGCTGAGGAGGATATCCAGGAGGTGGAAATGGAGGTCTCTGGTTTGGACTAGGAGAGGGTCTCCAAGGTCCACTCATAGGATAGCTAGCAGGGACTTGCTGTTGATGTTGCTGCTGCTGATGTTCCACAGTAGTTGGCGTCGACGTTGACGCGGAAGGAGCAGGTGTGTGGTACGGTGAAGCCCCGGCTGACGAGGATGCAGGCGAAGCAACACCAACAGGTGAACCCGGCCCTCCTGTCTTCGCTCCTTCTTCCGACACACCAGGAGCGCCGTTACTCGAGGGCTGCGGCAACAAATTAGATGAAGCCGAAGACTGACTGCCCGCGGGAGAAGGTGGAGGAAACGGCGTAGAGCTAGACGTCGACGATTCATTCATCTCCGAACCTGCTCCGCCCATCGAACCCACGGAAGGCTTCTTTTTCTTGCCAGACAACGTTTCAATCTGGGCTGCGACGACGCGCACGTCAGCACCGCCAGGTCCGTGGTCAAATCGACACTCATAATCCAGCAGGTACTTACAGTAGTTCTTTCGTAGTGTGTACGCTGCCGATGCGGAGGCATTTATGTTGAAAATTTGACTTATCTCTTTCCAGCGCTTCGTTTTAATGACTTCCAAAACGCCACCTCGTTCCCTCACGGCTAGGTAAAATCGATACAAGTCAAGTGGTTGCTTTACCACCTGGGGCAAACCAGTTAAGGGTTTATTGATTTCTTCCATAAAAAAGAAATAGTGCTCCAGCCACTGGCGGCGCTCGGGTTCGTAACCCATCTCCATGAGTCGTGAAAAACATGACGCCGATTGTGGGCTCAAGTTGGGAGGCGGAGCGATGGCGTGCATTGGCGTCGGTTGTGGAGGGTAGCCTCGGTGGTAAGGATACTGATGTGGAGGAGGTGGTGGACCAGCTTGTTGTGGATGACCGTAGGAGGATTGCGGATGAATTTGATGGTACATGGCAGTAGGCGGCATATCCCCTCCTGGATACGGCTGCTGAAGATGATGCTGCGGTAGATATTGTTGTTGGGGGAAATTTGGAGGGTAACCGGAATAGGCGTAAGCGCTCCCAGGTGGCGGACCGCGAGGGGGCATCCTGTGTGGTGTTACTGGGGGCCCTTGGCGATACATCGGATGGACGTGCTGCTGTTGTTGAACCATGTACTGGTGATGAGGCATTGCGTGTTGTAGGGGTGGTGGCTGTTGCTGTTGCTGCTGCTCATCGGCAGGTAGATCCTAAGTTAATTTAGCGAAGTTCAGTGATAGCCGAACCAGGACAAGGCTCGTATATTATTCACAAACAATAAACAAAAAAATTGTCACTTGTAAGATCGTGACCATTAAAACCCACCAAATGTGATGGCTTCAACCACTTCGTCAAAAACTGGCAACAAACTACATTGGATTGATTAAAAAAACGCGATGATAAGGCAGAAATTGCATTGCGGGAAGCAGGGTTTAGTCCCACACTTCCTTAGAAACTACAAAGGAGTACAACACACCTTCTTGGGCGACGGTGGAGGACCAGAACGCACCATCGATGGCGGATAGGGCGAAGATGTCGACGAAGATGGGCGCGATGGAGCATCACACGAAGACGAGGTCGGTGGCTGTTCACTTGGGCCAGACATTCGCGATGGCATACCCTCATCTACATACACACACACACGGAATCCACAATAAAGAAGTTACATAAAAGCAATGAGAGTTGAGGAACATAGCACAAACCTCTTGGTTCAGCCCTGTTTGGTGGCTGTGGCTGTTGCTGTTGGGGCGGAAACGAAGGTGGTTGTTGCTCCTGTTGAGAATTCGGAGATACGACGCCCTCGAGACCGCCTGTCGGTGGAGGCGGATAACGCATCGCCATGCCGCGAGGCGGAGGCGATACTCCGTTGGACATTGGCGGTTGGGAATACCCACTGCGCGTGTACATATCTGGCTGGTAAGGCCTCGGATAATTGGAGTGATCCGGCATCATGTAAGGTGGCATCTTCTGGTAATCAGCTGTCGGCGGATAGCCGCCCGATGCCGGAGGCGGAGGAGGAGGCATCATCGTGTAACCTCCAGGTGTCGGATAGCGAGACGATTGCGGAGGAGGAGGAGGGTAACGCTGTAGGGAATAAGGACCGTAGGGATCTTGACCGTATTCGGGCGGTGGGTAACCTGAGCGAGGTGGATAAACGCCGGGACTCATAACCCCCGGTCGTAGCGTTCCGGGGCCCATTCGGGTATCTTGAGGCATTCCTGAGCCATACCCAGGGAGAGGGGAAGGCCCTCCTGGGGGTCGGTTAGGCTGCGACTTCGGAACCGAGTCTATCTGTTGTTGATGTTCGGGTGGTGGTTGAAGAGGACTCCGCATTTCGGAGGCATTTTCCTGAGGCGTGTTGGCACGTGATGATCGTAATAAACCTTCCTGCGTATTGGGTTCCTTCATTGGAGGAGGCTAAAAGTGAAGGAGGCAGATCTGCACCCACCTGCGAGAGTATAGGCTGAAGCTTCGCCTCGCGCACGTACATGCACGCGCGCCCACGCAAAGCGCTAGCGTATGGAGAGGGGTGAACCAGTAAACTAATTGAAGCGTGATTCCTGTTAACTGAATTATTCGCTACATCAACGGTACCCCCGAAAAGTATATGCGACGTCGAATAAGAAAAGAAACGACCGTTAGCTAGACAGGAAATCGATGTCGCCAATATCCACTGGAATGGGCATGAAAGCCGAAGACTCGATGTGATTTAGACGTAAGCGGACCAAACAATAGTTTTTCCGGCATTCTCAGTCAGGTTTAAGGTGTACGTAAGCCAAAAACCACGAAAATGAAAATATAGAAAACCAAAAACTCATAGATGCCACATGGCTTCATTAATTTGGGAAACTACCGGACTGAGGAGAACCGTAGTAGTAAATAGAATTAAATAGAATACCTTCGAATTATAGGCTGATTGTTATCGCCAGTTAATACAATGATAACACACACCTCTAAGTGCACTTATCGCATTGTACGATGGTATGACAACCAATCTAATTAAAACTGATAATGGCTCAGGTTAAAAACTAAGCCCCATACAAATACAACTGAATCTTTTGCGCGTTTTACAAACCCGAAAAAACCAAAATTATGCACGACAAGGTACATACCTGGTTGCTTTCTTGATGATGAACAGGAACTCCGGGTTTCGACATATATCCATAGGGATCATACCGGTATCCACCAGTGTGGCTCATTGGTGACATCGCTCCCGGTACACGCGACGGCTGAGATCCTGGGGAATTGTTTTGTAAAAGCAGTTGGTTTAATGTTAAGGCCTGTCCATGACCTGGTTGACTGACAGACACGTTCGGTGCTGGCATTTCCGGTGGACACTCTTGGTTTGGATAAGGTTGATAAGGATGTCCGCGGAACTGATTCGGGCATTCAGCAGCGAATTGGGAACCATTAGAGGGTGCAGTTGAGTGAGGAACTGTGGGAGGAGGACTTGTCATGTAGCCTTGCTGGGCGCTCATTGAGCAGTTCCGTGGATTCTGATAACTCATATAATCCGTTGTTTTCAATTAAAGTTCAACAGCAATCGTAGTCATGTATGAAATCTCCATGAAATTAAAAATGTCGCTTCTCGGGGAAATTCGGAACTATGGGTGCCAGGTTAGAGTCCGAGCAACGGGAGATACGAAAAGCATATGGTAAAGCGTGGCATTACTGCTACGCCACACGTGATAAACTACAGCGACAGCACAGTGAATGCGACCAGTTTCTCGTTCGAGGGTTCATACACGGTACAAAGCTATTTGAAGCAGCTAGATGGCTAAGTTGCGGAGCCCAACAGCCTGTCAGAGGACCGCCTGCGGACAGATAACATAGATGTAGCTCACTCCTATATTTTGACTCACAACTACCATGTTATTTGATATCATTCGATAGTTTGTGCAAAGTTCTACGTAAATAAATGCAAATATTTACAGTTTACAGTAGCATTTTTTTATAATATAGAAAATATTAGTAATATAAACTCACAGTATAGTTAGATTAGAAAAATTTGTCTGGCACAACTACGCTATCAGTGAGCAAACGCGGTCGTTCGCTTTGCGTCGTTCAATTATTATAACTAGCATTTTAAGACATTTTTTTCGAGTTCATTAATTTTGTATAAATAAATTTGGCATAATATTGTTTAGTTTATAAAACTGTATTGTTTGTATATGAAAACATTATGATTAATTCCATTGTTCTTTAAAAAAATATATTTATTTCATTTTCCGTTTTTAGTCTCACGTCTCTTGACACAAACCAATAGTCGATTGAATCCATAGCAGAGGCTTATCGTTGTTGGCGTGGTGCATCCCGTCTGGCGTGAATCAGCCCTATGTGCCTAGCATACAACACTAAGACACAGGGCATCCTTGTTACAGCGTCGATCCCGGCTATGGTATTCGTGTGTAGCACTGTTCCATCCTTACTGCCTACTGATAGGTCGCTTTTATAAGTAGACAACAATTAATCTGAAGCTTGGGGTTGTATTTTTGACCGAATGTTACCTTTTTAAATTACATTTGGTCTTATTGATTATTTGAGCACAGTGACTACCAGGGATGCTTCCACTGAATCGATTAGAGGTCTGACACACCTAGCTGTTTTACATTTCCTGTAGTTATTATATATCAGCGGCTGAAGTATGCTCCCATATGGCGCTTCGGACACTCATTAATACGCAGTGTATTTCACATTCGGCGTGACGTTCATAATTTAGCCTGGCCCAAAAGGGAAGACATTGTGCTTAGTCTTGCACTGACGCCTACCCGGCTAAAATACCAAGCATCATAGATCACTTGATTGTCGCCGTAATTAAAAGTCCACACGATTGAGAGATGCAACGTGATTTATAGTTTCGACAACAAGGAATCGCTAGGCATACAACAACAGTTTATAGAAAATAAATGTAACGCGATAATTCATACATTGGCGATAATTTTTCAGAAATAGGAATAACTGGGAATCATCTGTTTCGAATTCAAATAGAAAAATTCAATTATGCACGAAAATGTCGTTTAAATAACAAAATTTAGGCAATTTTCACCATTCCCACATATCAGAAAATCCAACAGTCAAGCGATTTCTGTCTGGGAATTTCCTATTTCCAAAACCTTACGATTCCTTTAAGGTTCCATAGAGACAAAATGAAGAATGTGGGTTCAGCTCAAATAAAGGGAAAGGGGCAAGGGTAATTCAAGTTACCTTAGCCATCGGAAACCTACTAATGGTTTGAGAAACTTAATCTTGGTCGATTATTAGTTGTTTCAAATTGATTGATTGTGAGTAGTCACCACGGCCTCCCACTAAAAGGCAACTGAATTGTGTCAGCATTCAATATTTTTAGATAAACGATGATCTAGGATAGGTTTACGACGTATAAAATTTTGGATAAAAGGAATATTTTTTTTGTTCTTGTAGCCGAAGGTAATGAAATGAGGTGAAGTTCCTAGTCTAGTACGTCGACGATAGGTGGTTATTGTCGCTTAACTCCGGCAATCAATGACAATATTGTTCCGTCCACTACAACAATATTTGAAATCAACCTAAGTAAACGGTAGTGTAGGTTATCTTCTAAGTTGATCGTGCAGATTGGATGTGTTGGAATATGTTAGTTAAACCCACGTCACCAGCCACTCGTGATGATTGTCTGTCACGCTGAGTGCAGGGACCACTAGGGCATGAAACCATCAGCTGCTCGGCTCATGTCGACCACCCAAACACCGGTGGATCTGCAGCAGTACGACCTAGACCACAGCGCTACTCTGGTCACGCGAAGAATTCTGTCAATCTCAATTGAAGCCCTATTTCGCTGCGTCATTCGTCTTTGTGTCCGATCGCCTGCGGGCATCGGACAAGGTTAAAGTGATCAGATCGCGTGATTAAGGGGGAGTGCGCGTCACCCCCTTTCAACAAAAGCCTCCTTTTCGCTTCGCTTGTGTATACCCTAATCAAGGAGCACTATTCGTTGAATCCATTGCTCAGTTGAATGCACCATAGACGAGGTCCTACTACGAGGTGCAAGCTGTGACGAATCGGCTGACGATTTTCGACTCCTAAATTCCATTAAATGACGATTTTGTATGGGCTCGTTCAGTCATCCTGGACGCATTTGGTTTGCCTGGCTACCTTCCGTGAAACAACAGACAGACAGACATCAGAAGTTATTAAACCAACACAAAATGTGATTGGCATTACGGTAATTCAAACTGAGGCTTGTATTACTGGGTATTCCTACTACGCGAATGGCGTAACAACCACACAAATGTAGAGAAGTAGACGTTAATCATGAAAACTACGTCCCTCATTGCTCCCAATTCAGTTCCACTGTAGTTGATGGGTGTGAAAATGTTGACGATGCATGCAGGTGTATTTCACAAAAGGCCTGAGACTTTTGCCACATCCTGAAAAAAAACTCATGACGTTTATTTTAATTATTTACGTGTGCTTGATGTTCTTGACAATGAGTTGATCGATTTCACTTGATAAAACTAACTCAAATTTATCAAATATTGACTGTGTGAAATTTCTTGAAAACCGGTCTTACTTGGTAGCAGTATGTGTCAGGCGATTTGACAGACTAGGGGAAATAAGCGTACTCAACGGTGTAAAGTTAATAGGATTACGACATCTGGTTTGCCTTTTTTTTCGTGGCTTAAAGTGTAGTTTTGGTGTGAAGGTAACTCCCTGTGTTGAGTCACGTGGTCGCCTAGAATCAGACCACTTTGTCAGTTGAAGGAATCAATTCTACTAGATAGAGTAAGTAGTTACAATTTTAGAAGGATTCATAATTTGAGAGAGCTTGGAATGGAGAAGCTTGCGTTTGTCAATTCACATCTGTTCCACATTCCATAAAGTTGAACAGGGATAACTATGTCCTAATAGACCCCTAAAAAATAGTAGGAAAAAATGAAAAAATCCTGATTTCGATATTTTTGGAAATGAGTTTCTTCAGCAAAATTTAAATGTTGGTCGAAGGATTCGATGAAGGAGAAGCTCGTAACAAAAACAAAATTACTTAATCGAGTCATAATGTCATAAAAAAATATTAAATATTCGTAATTTTCCATCGGCTACTCTTCGACAATAACGAAATGCAATAGGTTTGAGAGTGCGCCGTGTCCCGAAGTACACCGGTGCAATTGAATCGAATCTGGCCGGAGTGGACGAGGACACAACCGGTTAATTTAGTGTTCAATCAATTTGGTCGAGTTATGCTGCTTCGTGGGTTGCGTTTGATCGTGTGAATTTATAGCTCAAAAAGCGTGAAACAACTTGATTCATAAATCAATCGCATCGAGACCCATATTAATGCACCAATGAGGTGTGAGTTGAGGTTCCGCTCAGCTGACGGCAAGCTGTGAAAAGGGGACAACTTGTCGGAGAATGGGGCGACCGGATTATCGAGTGAGAATCAACGCGATTCACTAGAGGATTTTGCAAGGATGACTACGTCCCTAAATACACATGGTCTCTGTACATGAGTAGCACATGTGTAGAATACCCGAGCCAGATTTCGAGAGAGGTCATGTGAAAAAATCCTTGAACATATACAACCTGGTGCGAGAGGTTTTTCCTCGTCAGGTTACCTGGCGAGGAATGCTTCTATCTGTCTGGTTAATTGACTGGACCAGTTCTTGACCGCCGAAATCCCCCGACGACCCATCCCCACCGTAAACGAATTCCCATCAAGCAGCTCAACCAAATTGGTGTGGTTGTATCACGCTTGCCATAATTTTCGGGTTGTTGGAAGTAATTTGAGAGGAATCGCTTTTGCCGACACAGCCTTTTATGCCATCAGCATATCTGAAATTTTGGTCCTGATGCCTGATCGCACGATCATTGAGGCCTTTGGATCTGGTTCAGAAACAGTGGTCATAATCGATCGAAAATATCTGCTGGACTAGGGTCAAAAGTCGAGGTCAGTGAAAGTCGGGAGATGTGGCCATTTCTTAAAAAAGAAGAGAGATTTTAGTAAAGGGACCAAGTTGTGAATTTAGTCGGTGGTAGGTGATGTGAATCGAAGGTCACCGCCCAGAAGTTATAGGAGCCATGTGTTTTAGCATGATTTGAAGAGTCTGTGGAGTCGAAAGATTTGGCTTCGTCCGCAGAATAAGAGGGCTCTGGAGATCGGGCGTCGTCCGGATGTGATTGTGACCAGAAATGAATCCTTGTTGGGCGAGGAGACGAAATCAAAGTAAAAGGTCTCCAAACGCCAGTACAGAAAATGGCAATACACGCCTAAGGTCGGCATTGCAATGAGTCCACGGTGACTTTGTCCTTTGATTATACCTTGTTTCTGTACGTTCCTCGTCACCACTATCACAATACGAAAGACCACAAATTTGAAGGAAACCAGTTGTGCATTGCATTGAGTCACACTCATTAATCCGGTCTCCCCATTCTCTGACACATTGCCACCCGTTTCATGACATGCTATCGGCCGAACGGAACAACGACTCAATCGTCATTAGTGCTAACGATCATCCTGAATTATCAGGAACTAAGACCAGGATTATTGATGTCCATAGCTCATTTTTTCAAATTGGTATTTCACTTATAATTTCTAACGGTTACTGTTCGAGATAATTCATAGAGATGCATGATACCATAGAGAAATATATTTTTTAAATCCATTGAATTGATCATTACTGTTTAGTGTGTCTCATACCTTGCGTCATGGTCTTAACCAATTTGCACTGTGTTATTGCTAGTAGCGAGTTGGTGCTAAATCATAATCCTCACAATTTACTTTTCTACGTAGAGGTGTATTCCTTTTCGTTATACAACAATACTGAATATCCACCACCATGTTTATTTATAAACTGGGTGCATAGAGCCTAAAGTACACGAACGTTATTCCCTCGAATCATTAATGTGAGCAGAACAATTAGACCATAATGCATTAAAAAAAGAGCTGGAAAATGAAGCTTCTGAATTTCGCCATTACAATAGTAAAAATGATTTATTTAATTACAATTTACCAGTTCGAATACACTTTAGGGTAGAAATTTTCTGTGACTTCAGAGTTTTGCACTCCTAAGTGTATATAACCATGAGTTTATCGACATACGGCAAATAATAATGATGCTCGCGTTTTTTAACCAGCATGAAATTTTTAAATTAATACATAAGAAGCATGCAATGATATCTATTCCTTAACGCTAACTTGGAGTTGGAATGTTAGATTTTATTCTAGGATTCCTGTAGTTGGAATTATCGGTATGACTAACTTCCGATATTAGTCTATTTTGATATAAATGCAGTGTCATTAAAATTCTTGGCAGTGGTATATATTTAACTTATCAAAAAAATAGAACATAAGAAACAAGTTAATTTAAGTCAACATCGATTATGCGATTTATTTATCATTTCCATATCTAGTTGTTTAAAAAATCCCATACATAGAAATGCCGAAGGCAGCATATACATATATGCTTTCAATTATAAAACCTATTAAACATTAATGAAATGCCCCAAAAGGAAATTTCTTTATCGCTATCATATCATATTTGATGAATTTAATAGAATGAATTTGGCTACACCTTATATTTACAAGTTCGTAATATTATGAATCATTAGGTTTGGAATAGCATGCAATGTATATACATATATATGTATATATATACAAACCAACAGTAAGAATCATGCAACTTTTCAGGATTTCTAATGTGGTTATAGTAAGAATTTTTAGGTGTCTTCATTAATCTTCACGAAATTTTGTCATTAGTTAGTTTAAAATGTTTTCTTCCATATATTGACCGAAATTTAAGTCATCTGTGAATTAAACACCGAGAGATTTACTTCTTGTATATGATGCAATTTAATGCGAATTCTTCAAGTCTACCTTCAGAATAACTAATATTTGTTATTAACTACTCCTTATTCGTGTGTGTTTATGGTTTGCTACATCTCTTCCTCGCAGGTTATTCAAACGCAGACAGAGGATTGACTGATGCTTGCGTAGTGTAATGTCAGCGTCCAAAAACCATTTTTCGTTACAGTAGGGTGAAGAGGACTAGTTCAACAGGTCAGACTATATTGACCAACCACAAGTCAGATCCACACGTCAGGCGCCTGCCATCCGAGTGACCGACACTGGCCACGCCGCTCCTTATATACTGCACCTCATTTGTGTCATTCTGTGGTTGGCTACTTATCTTTCTCGCATGCCATTAGAACACAGAGAGACACAGGATTGGCGGCGGCCAGGTGGTCCAACATGTCTGCGCCCTGATCCGACGCCACTGTAGAATACCCGAGCCCTAATAGGTAAAAGACCGGTACAACAGAACAGCCTTTATTGACCAATCAGAAGCCAGAGCCACGCGTCAGGCGCCTTCCATCCGAGTCCACCACGCTGGCCACGCCGCTCCTTATATACTGCACCTCAGTTGTGTCCTTCTCTGGTTGGCTGCTTATCTTTCTCGCACGCCATTGGAACGCAGAAAGACACGGGATTATCTGAGGCCAGGTGGTCCAACATGTCTGCGCCCCAATCCGACGCCACACCACAGGGTATATAAACTTCGCCACCGTACTACAGTGCACCTCGTGTCTGCGAGTTTCCAATTAGGTGGTTGTTCATCTTGTGTTCGCAAATATGGACGAAAAAGAACTCGACCAAATTTCTCGAGATCCAAGGTTTGCGGGAAGATTAAAAAAGAAAACGAAACAGGAAAAAGAAGCATTTAAAAGTTTATTTGAAGGAATTGAAGATGAGGAAACATATAAGGACAAGAGGGGGCGTCCTTGGTCAAAGCGCCCCTTAAAATATGCGAAACAGTTAGTTCATAAAGAGGAGGAAAGTGACGAAGAAGAGGAGTCTTCATCAACGGAGGAAGCGTCTTTAAGCAGTGACATTTCTTCGTCAGCAGGGGAAGACGTTGAGGAAAATCTAGTTGATTTACAAGGTTCGTCATTTTGAGCTGCCTCAAGCTAATTAGAATGGCTTTCCCTAAATTACAGTGATACATTTTCGTATTCCCGAATTTCAGACGCGGATTGGTACGCCTTGGTTAAGGACGTTAAAGAAGTCGAGGAGTCAACACGTCGCCTTGCAGTTCTTCACTTCGATTGGGATAATTCTAACGCAGAGACTATATTCTTGGCTCTGGAGTCATTCCTCCCTCCTGGTGCCTGCCTTGAGAAAGTAACTGTAAGTTGTATGTACTTATCCATCGCCATCATTCCGACCTGATTTTCGATATACGCTAGGATTATTTAGATTCACATACTTCTAATATTTTCGTCGGGAAAAATTCGAATAATCTGAGGTGCCAATTATCCGTTTTATTTAAAAAAAGCCTTGTTGTAAAAAACTTCAAATAGACGTTACTTCAACTATCGCACTGTCTTGAAATGAGCAACTTAGAGCAGTCAATTACGCTCTGAAATTACAAAAAAAGCAGTGATATCACCAATCTTTGGTATTTTTTGTGTCGGAAAGTGATTGTTTATAAGTGTACGTTTGGCGCACCTTAGTTTCCTGTTGTTTTCTTCCGACCTACATTGCTGCCATCGAATTTGCTACGATTGGGCTTAACTTTTTGTACATACCTTCCAGATTTACCCTTCGGATTACGGTATGCGAAAGATGGCAGAGGAGGAACAACACGGTCCTCGCGCAATCTGGGAAAAAGGCAGTAGCTCGTCCGATGAGGATTTTGCAAAGCACGAAGAAGGAAATCATCTCGCCGCCGATGTTGAAGGTGACGAAAAAAAGGCCTGGAAGGCAACGTCAGTGCAGCTCAGGCGTCGCCTTCGGAAGTATCAGCTGCAACGACTGAAATACTTTTACGCGATTGCTGAGTTTGACTCAAAGGAGACAGCATCAACTGTCTATGAGGCCTGTGACGGTGTGGAGTATGCTAGCACTGGGATTAGATTTGATCTCAGATTTGTCAATGATGACGAAACATTTTCTGTAAGTTTTCTACCAGCAACCGTTGCCTCAGCCCCGCTTGTGATTTTCCTGACCGTTTTCATATTATCAGTCTTTAGTGCTCACATACCCTATCCTGACAACTTCATTTTTGTCGACCGTGACAAAATGTCCATTCCTGGGAACATTTTTAAATGCTGTGTTCGTAATTGATGCACTGATGTGTTTAACAGTAATCACAACGCAAGTCCGAAAACTTATTCAGTAATAATGAAAAGCCGTTTGCATGCCTTGTCCGAGTGGTTAGTTTTGGAGCTTCTTTTGCCACAATGGATATTCGGTCGTTTTCGTTGAGTTATCTGTGGTAGGGATGTGGCTTTTCAAGCGATGCGGGAATCTTACCTGCACCACCAATGTAATTAGGTGTAAAATGTTGCGCACCAGGGCCTTTCAGTAGTGGTGATTTTTTGGCTTTGCTTACGTAAAACCTGTAGAGGTTTGTACCAATCTCCTCTTTCGCAGGAATGTTAACGAATAATGTTCATTTGGTGAAATCGCCAAGCTATTCCGTTTTCAGGGTTGTGCATCTGGAATTCTTCACCTCACAATGCCCCATTAGATGGTGTAGTCTTATTAAACATGTGTTTGCGTCTGTCAATGTGTTGAAACATGGACGAGTTTAATGAGACCTTTTGACGTCCATTTATGCTGTTTCATTCCCAGGCGATAGAAACAAAGTGTTGTCCTTTCGGTATCCCTAAATTTGCTCTGCAAATGCACAATTTCATAGTATTATTGTTGTGATGGCATGGAAGGGTTTATTGGGAGATTTGTGTCCGTCGAGGCCATAGCAGGCAGCCATCAGGTTGAAGTATTGTTTTTTTGGAGTAGCCGACGTAGCGTTTTGAATCGCCTCTCTCGCCTGACGATGCCAAAAGTTGAGGAGCTGATTGTGTGTTGGAGTTTTTGAGTCTTGACGTGAACCACTCGTTTTATTTGCTTTGCGGTGCATTAGACCGGGCTTCCAAACTCTTTACATTGTACCCAGGTACCCAGCGAATGGTCTCACCTAGTAAGTGAGTGCTCCGAGGTAAATCGGGCAAAGTACAAGCCGCACGCCTTTGAGAACTCTGCCCTTCACTCGACTAGAATCACCCTTGGCTGGGATCGCACTCCAGCCGCACGAACTCTGTGGCTCCGCGAACAGTTTGAAGCCGACGCGGATCCTCGTAAATTACTGACCGAGGGAAAGGTTCAGGCAAGTGCCAAATGATCTTGGCTTTTTAATTTACAGGTCTACCAAAACGTCACGTAATTAATCGAAAGTATCGGGGGGGCCCTTTGGCACACAAAAAACCATACTTTTGTCAGTTTGTTGGTTTAAATAGCAAGAATTTTCCGAGATTTCGTCAGATGCGTGATCTAAGTACGGGGACCACCTGCGTATGAAGCTGTGGTACTCCAGCTGTAATGACATCTTCGTGTTTTGTCAGTTGCACATAAGTTGATGCCTTGTTTCTTGACTAACTCGATGATGGAAGTCTTGGTTTAGCTTATGGCCAGGACGGATGTTTTTTCCCGTTTATGCTTGGCTTTTCGTGACCTCATTTCCATCTGCCAAGAAGTAGGCTATTTGCGTCACGTGTCCACGTTTCACTGCCTGTTTTTTTTTCAGCTGAAAGAGTACCTAGCTCTGTCGTCGAGCGGTCAGAGCACGGCTGCTCCCTCCGACGTGGACGAGCCGGGCCCTGCGCCAACCGTTCCGCGAATCAGACGCCACCGACCGCCAAAAGTGCCTCCTGACCAGCTGAGAGCGGCCCTTCTTTCAGCCATCTCAGAAGATGGTGGTGGTAAAAACGAAGGCGATGGAAACGATGAGGTTTGTCCAATGCACCATGTGTTGATTTTGTCTTTGCTGGATGATAAAGGGATATTGTTTCCACCATTGAGGTTACGGATTCAAATCACGGGGTCTTATCACACTAACAGTAGCTGAATCAAGGTAGCGAAGGGATTACCTTGTCTTTGTTTTACATTCTACCCACAGGAGCCAAGTGATTAAGCGCTCTATTCTGGCGCTCTAGCGTCGACTCAGTTCAAAGCATTCCCTAATTCTTCCCAAATGTAACATGGACACACCCACCAAAAAAGAAACTAATTAATGACTAAGGTGATTGGCCAGAATGTGGCAGTCAGCTTACTCACCAGCTGGATTACCTTTTATTATCATTTGTTTAAATGCAACGATGATGCGTTTGCTCTAGCGTATTTCCAACTTGTTTCCATTAAATAATTGTTTTCAAGCATAACTGCTTCGGTGTTTGGTCGTCAGACTGCATGGTTTCAGTTGGACGAAAGATCAAAAGGGTTACATTAAATGAGGTTGAGAAAGTTTTGTAACTATAACTAGGCATGTCAAAAATGCGCCTCATTTTTCCCAGAGCGTGTTGCATGCCATCTTTATCGCCTTGTGGCGCCCTTATACACATAGAGGAGAATTAATTCGTAAAAAATTATGACACTGGTATGTTAGTGATGTTTATTTGTATGTTACTTCTACAGCAAAATATCCAATCGCTTTAGTTTCTCCGAAACTTCTAATTTACTCAGGTTGTCGGCTGTCGGTTCGTTCCACCATACTTCAGCAAGATTAATTAATCTATTTGGAGCTGGTTGTAGGTGTTGTCGAGCGCACTTTCTAGCCTATCTGTGCTCATAGTAGTCAATTCGGCGTTCCGTTAATCACCTGCGAAATTCCAGTCACTGGTCTATGTGGGGAAATGCAGTCGGTGACTTCGTGCTCCTTTTCACGGTTTGTAGGAACAAGGTGACGAAGACGAGGAATCGGAAGACGAAGAAGTAGAGGACCTGAATGCGGATGGTGTCTCCTCTGCATCTGAAGACGAGCAGTACGACCTCACGGCGGAAAACGAGGAAGGTGGGAGTGCGCGGAGGGGCCCTTCTGCACTCCTTCTTGGTCGTGGCGGGCGCAAAGCAGTGCTCAAGCGCCGGCTTCCCGAGGCCGAGGACTCCGACTCGAGTCTCGACTTCGACGACATGGAGGATCGTGTCTCCGACGCCAGTGGCAGTGATGATGGCGGAAGGAAAAAGAATAGTAGTCGTCGACGACGGGAGGACGCAAACGACGCCGATGCCAATGACACCTCGAAGAGGCTGGCAAAGAAAAAAACTAAATTGGCCCTGGTATGTAGGAATTTGTTTCGTGGGCTTTTTTGTGTTGCTAAGTTGATACGTACGTGATTTGCGGCTCCTCAATTAAAAACACACCTGTTTTCTATTGGTCCTTTTCTTACCCAATCATAGTTGACTTCGAAAATGCAATAGTGAGTAACCAGAGCCTGAACGTTTTTTTGTGGACTAAACCATTTGAAGGGAAACTCGTAAGAGGTCCTCGTGCTAACACCCTTAAATCACTCGGTAACATTTTGTCGTGTTATTTCCGTGTAAACCTTTGTTTTACTACACTGGTTTTGTTAGAACACTCTTCAAAATGTACAATGGTGGTATGAGCTTTGTTTTGTTGCAAACATTTGCCATTTACTCTACTTATTGTCGCAATATTTATTGCTTAGGTTAACCGCAATATAAATCCACATTACCGGATTGTCTTTGCTGTTCCATCCACTGTTGCTTATGCTGGTGTTATTTGCATGCACACACTTTGTCAATTTTTCATCATCTGTTTTACTTTCTGCCTTTTCAGAGGAAGAAAATACAGATGAAAAAGAAGAAACAGGAGCGCAACCAGGAGAGATTGAAGGACGTGGTAATTTTCACACACACAGAGTTTTTAGCCCCTTTAAGGGGAATTGCTTTCGCCACAGCTAACTGTGTGCTTTGCTTTGCTTTTTCAGTGGACAGGCGCTAACGAGGCGGATTCGCGGTTCGACGCCTTTCTGACGGATCCGGCGTTCGGCGTGAACCAGATGCACCGGAGCTACCGGGAGGCGACGGAGTTCCTCAACTTCATGCGGCGGCGTCGTGCACCGCTGAGGAAAGTCGAGTAGCCGCCCGCCGGGGATAACCGTGCTCCTGTACAGACCGTCTTACTTTTCTTTATCCCACAGTGCTCTGTAACTAGTTTTGTACAGACGATTAAGTGCCCACCAAATGACAAGGGGAGGCGTGTTTTTTTGGAAATGAAGGAATAACAGGTTATCGTTGCCAGCTTTAACTCGTTTTACAACGCTTTCATGCGTTAGGATTCTAGGCCTTGGGTTTAAAGACCTCTGAATTGTCCACTGGAGAAAGTGGTGTTGTGAAACGTGTTTATTCACACCTCTTAATCTGGTCGCTCCACCTCCGACACTGGGTTCCCCTTTTCGCAGCATGTCGCCAGCCGCGCGGATCCTAAGCTCCCCTCTCGTTCGCACAAATATTTATCTTGGATTATCCTCACACTTGAGTCTCGGTGTTAGCGCATGTATGACTCACACATCCGAGTTATGAATGCACACGCGCAAACCCCACACACGACACAACGACACCAACGTGGTTGATCTCGGAGGTAGACGGGGGTGTCCATGTCCCCTACGATCTTTTTCTTCATCACGGGTACCAGACATTCGTAATCGGATCGGAGTTAAATCAGCGGCCCCGTCGTGGGTCAAGACCGCGTGCTGGCGCCCACAACAGTGGTTTCATCTTGTTTTCGTGCATTACGCGTCGTTGAGGATCGCTAATTTCAACTGGGCAGGTGTTTACGGCTACTGGAGTTCAGGGTTTAGTTTACTTGACTCCTTGGCATTAGTCAAAATGTATTGGTCGGTGAGTTCACGCAGAAAATTCCGGTCAGGTCTCGTCACTCTGGCGTCCTTTATTAGTCCCCGTATTTGTCCGACCAGAAGACGATTTTTCTTGTTTGGCAACCGTGTGAGACCACATTTGCATAAGAAAACCTTATTAAATTATAAAGAGCTAAATTGATGTAACAATGCATCAACCTAATACTTGGGGATTTCGTGCTGTTGTCACAAGTGAACCATGGGATCATAGGAGGGCTGTGTCCGCGCTGCCGATATTGGGACTACTAACGGTCCACTAGTAGTAGTGTTATTTAGGTCAGGTCGACTATCCGCATGCACAATCGCTCGGTAGCCGACGCAAATAAAACGTACATTTCCTTCAAAAGAAACGCCTTGTAACTGGTTGCATCAAGGTCATTTTAAACTGTAAATAAATATCAGTAAGTAAATTCATGGCCACAACTAGCATTCTCTGATGCTACGTCGGCAAAACCTCCATCTGTGAAGTTTGCACCATCCGCTTGCTCGTTTTCTTCCGAACTGCAGGAGCCAGAATGAATTTGTAAGCCCGTTTTAACCAGGGTGACTTGAAAATTTCATCACAAATAGCCCTAAACCTTGGGTTAAAATTGGCATTATCAAAATGGGGAAATGCTTACGGTGCAAGCACTTAGTTACGGTTCGGTGGAGAGCTGATTTAGCACCCTAGTGATTGCGTGTTACAGTGTCTCTTAAATTGGGCGGCAAATCAAAATACCCCCGCCCAAAACAAATGGGGTTTATGGGTGTAAGTACTGATGCGGCGTCGCTGCCAGCTATTGTGACTAACGGAAGTCTACACTTAAGTGCCCACTTTACACAAGATGTCCTAATTTAACTATTGGGCGTTGTACCGACCCTTAAATTTTATGAAATCGTCGCAGGCAACATGAGATTCGCCCTTTAGTGCCATTGGTCAGGCACTAAAACGAACAGGATGTTGTCACAAACCACAGCACCTAATGGCCAACCGCATATATGTGCCGATGTGTCAGTTAATTAGTCAAGTGCGGTTGCAAACACTTTGGCTAAATTTACTCCGTTTTCGACAATAGTCCGGCCTGTGGTATTTATAAACGGGAGGGACGCTTCGGTGAGTTGAAAAGGACCATTCAATTTACGGTAGAGCCAATTAGAGGTACCGGAGATTAATGGCCTAACAACAGCCCTAAGCCCACTCCCATTCACATCCACGGTACACACCCATCTAATTCAGTCAGGTAGGCTTGTACAGGACATAAACGAATGTAAGGCATGACACCTACCGGTTATACTCGTAAATATGACTTAATTTGTACAAATTTTTCAGCAAATTTACTTAGTTCAGCAAATAGGAAGCAACGAAGTTAGTCTTGGAAATATCGTCCATTGTTTTCTGCGCTCTTGGGCCATCCTTCGAATAGCGCATGAATGCCGTCGAAAAAGTAAAAATGCAGGCTTCGAGACATAAAGCCATCCACGAATTTGGGCGTTTTAAACTAAGACGTGCCGCTGCATTGGCCGCAACAAATGATAGTCGGATGGGGCCAAATCTGATGAATACGCCGTGTGTGGGAGAACTTCCCATACCAACTTAAAGAGGGCCCTGTGAGTCGCGCGAGCAACGTAAGATGGTTGTGTGTTGGCATGCAGCAACCTTATGCTTATACTTTGCACTGTAAATGGTCTTTTCTGGTCGAGTTCTTCGCTCAGTTTGTTCAATTGTCGGCTGCAGCGCTACAAAGTCACCGTCTACCCTGTTTCCAGGACTTCTTAGTAAAGCACACCCTTCATGTTCACCAGATCTACAGGAGAACCTTCTCCAAGTGGATTTCCTGCTTTGGCGTCGATGTACTGGGTTGCCCGGGTTCGCCTCACGACTTGTTGTGAACCGTGTTTATTCACACCCCTTAATTCGGTCGCTCCATCCTCTGACACAGGGTTCCCCTTTTCGCAGCATGTCGCCAGCCGCGCAGATCGCCAACTCCCCCCTCATTCACACTGCTTTTTTTTCTTGGATTATCCTCACACCTAGGTCTTAATGTCAGCGCATCTATGACTCACACATCCGAGCTGTAAATACACACGCGCAAATCCCACACACGACAAAAACGTGGTTGAGCCCTGAAGTAAACGATTTTGTCCACGTTCGCTCCGGTCTTCTTATCGCGGGTATTAGGCAAGCGTAATCGGACCAGGGTTAATTCCGTGGCCCCGGCGTGGTTCAAGACCACATGCTGGGGCCCACAACAGACTTTCCACGGTTGGGATTCTCATAAAAATACACTTTCCATCACGCGTCATAATGATCCACAAGAAGTCCCTTTTTGTTGCCGGTGGGCAAGCAGTGAAAGGCACGTGTTCATGCGTTGACCTAGGAGGTTGTGTTCGGTCAGTACATGTGAAAGAACCCAACTCCGAAGCTCTTAATTTTCCCATCTTGTGCAAACGCTTGAAAAGTAGGTGTCTGGGTGACTCCTATCTGAGCCGTAATCTCCAGTGTACCCTGCAATTCCAGCATCTTCAAGCACTCGAGGCTGCCTGGGGCGCAGCTGGTCGCTAAAATCGAAACCACCACGTTTGTACCAGTAATCACACGTTTCACAAAACACAATGTCGGCACCAAGAACACAACAAATTGATTTCCGTGCTTTGGAAGCATTTTTCCCCCAGTAAAATGCAGTGCCATCGAATGTGCCACTTGTCAGTCGCCATCGTAAACTCGACTATTTTGAGGGACCCTGTAACTCACGCAGACTTGCCGTTCAGTGCTCTGGAATCTTACGTCCGAACCTTTAAAAACCACAAAAATATATTTTAAATACGGTTTTAAGCCAAAAGAAAAAAATCTGTATAGATAAAGTTATACAACCATTATCTGAACAAATATTATTCCGACTCATTTGTTCAAGTTTGGAGGTTGACTTAAGTTGGAAAAAATGACGTGTTGTTCGTTTTCACGTCAGCTTTACCGTACGATATTGGTGGACTGCTGTGGACGCATTCAATCGACTGAGGCGTCAATCTGGAGGCAACAAAACCTATATTGGTACTGGTTCCCAGTTGACAAACTTTACACGTGTCACTCGAGGTCCGCTTTCAAAAAAAGTGCTAAAATTCCACGAAAGAGGCTTCTCCAGGCCTCGGTGTAAATGAGTGAGGCAAGGCTGGCGTCCATCTGCTCCACCTTGCGCGAAGTCCCGCTAAACACCAGGGGCGCAGAGAGGATTAAGGGTGGGGGACACTTCTCATTGAGCAGGAAATAACGACCGCTGCAGGACCAAAGACATCGCCATTCGGGGGCAGGGCAAGCTTGAACAGTGTGCGCGGCACCGCCTCAGCCGAAATGACCCGGAACGATCATCGTTCAACCGAGGAATCTTCAGGCGCCGGAGGAAGTGGAATTCAGAGTTGCAGAGCGTTAGCAGTATTCAAAGAACCAGCCAGAGTAGAACATGCGGTTTCGTAGACTCGCAACAATGGTCAAGTGAACGTTATGCTTCAGATGGTGAACCGATGGTCCTCCACCTCTGATAAGTGGCCAACACGCAAGGACACACGCTTTGCAAATCTGGGGAAGGGGCGTCCTTGACAACGTGAAGCAACCAATGGTCAAAGCTTCTCGCACGGCTTAACTGACCTAGAGAGCAACCATGTGAGGAATATGCGTTTTATTTTAACAGTAAAATTACATGAAAACACATTGATTGTTTTTACATAAAAACAATATGTCGACGTTGAGGAAATGTGCAAGTCAAAAAAGGTACTTAATCAATGATCAACTGGGAGGATGGTGGTGGGGCCGATGAGACGTCAGCCAAATCACCGACGCCCAGGCACAAAGCAGCCGACCATCTGAAGAAGCGCGTTCATTTATATTCACAGGAAAAAAACTCTCCCCCACCAAACACAAGGCAACCCCCAACAGTGAACTTGCAAGAGCATTTGATAAAAAGTAAAATGCGAAGAATGAGGCGTCGGTGTAGGACAATAAAAAAGAGAATAAGACGAAGTGAATCTGTGGAGGAAACCGCATAAAACACGCACACAAATGCACGCAAAAGCAGGAACACGACAACCGCACAAGTTAGGCTGGTCTCTCTATACAACGGA
>UXSR01005192.1:239599-250195 GCA_900604375.1 Mesocestoides corti | reverse complement strand
TACGTGAGTCCAACATGAGCTCACTTGGCCCACTGCCTCCAACTACTGCAAACACACGTCCCTCTCGAAATGCATCTACGCCTGCTACATCGCTTCTTTCATTCTGATCTAATGCATCAAATCCTATTTATTGATGCCAGTACAACATTACTGAGGAAACACTCGAATCTTCACAAAACGACGAGGAACACTTGCAGGACTATCACTCCACAATGTCACTTCACGAGACCTTTAACGCCTCTCGTGGTTCACTCCGGTCACATTTACCAAGGCTCACACAAACGCTCCACACATCATGCTTTGGCACGCAACACACACAAAATGTATGAGGATGCGACCACATTGGATTCATACCTGGGTATTCGGGGAAGCAGACGGTAAGCGGTGACCGTTTAATCTTCTCGGCGAACAGGTCCTTCTTGTTGAGGAAGAGGATAATGCTGGTGTCGGTGAACCACTTGTTGTTGCAGATGGAGTCGAAGAGTTTGAGGGACTCCTGCATGCGGTTCGTGGTCTCGTCCTCGTGCAACACCTGATCGTACTCACTCATGGCGACGCAGAAAATGATCGCGGTGACATCCTCGAAACAGTGGATCCACTTCTTCCGCTCAGAGCGCTGTCCACCGACGTCGAAGAGTCTAGAGGGAAAGCAAGCAGTGAGGGAGCTAAATACGCATACTTATGGCAGTCGTCGAGGTACTAGCAAATGAACCAATTCTGTCGTTGTCACCACTTTGGGACGATTATTGCAAAACAGTAGGTAAAAATGTTATGGTGTGAAATGACGTACTGCTTAAAACAACTCAATTGAACTAACACCTGGTTTCTTCATTGCTGGCAGATACGAAGCCTCTAGCTATATAGCAATTCAATTTCTCAATTAGTTTGCATTATGGGGCAAAAGGACGATGAACATGGATAAACCCAACGATTTACGTAATTAAGAAAACCCAGGCGAAGATATATCCAACCTCCGCTTCATTTAAGGACACAAATCAAACGCAATAAATGGGATTTAAGGTGAGAATCGTCATCTGCGCGCTGTTTCGAGTTCCCGTGATCAGGGTTATGATTTCAGTTGCGCGTAAATCTGCCGAGAAATTGGAGTAGGAGGAAGAGGGTAATGAAATGTAGTGGTCAGCTCACTTGAAGTTCATATTCTTGAACTGGAAGTGCACTTCGACAATCCCGGTGGTCTTGACACGAGTTCGCAAGATGTCCTGCTCTGACGGCTGATAGTCCTTCGCGCCCAATCTATCCAGGTCGTCGAGGAAACTGTATTAAAACAACAACCGTTTGATAAGCACCAAAAAACCTGACTGAGATACAGGTTGCTAGTTGCCAGTAGGAGAATGGATCTATCCGATAGGTATAAGTATGAAAGTTTCCCTTTTTAGTAGCATACATTCACGACTCGAAACTTAGCCGCATTCTGACACTCATACTCATTCGCCGGTCCTGTGACTCTCACGCTAAGCAGGACAATAGCAACCAATGATAACACAAAACAAGCGCCAGTGCATCATGACTACACAGGTTGCTAAGATGCTACTTTGAAACTCTGGCTTTTACAATCTTCCCTGTCGTAAATAATATCTTTGATTTTGATCCCTCCATCTTAGGTAAAGGTGATGAATTTAAGTAGATATTGCATAAACGAAGTAACATTTTATAGATCGGGAATCAGAGTTCGACGCCTGTTGAAGACCGGCCATGGATACACGACATACTAAATAAAACAAACGGATTTTCCTAACGGTACACGGATAGGCTGCGGATTTAATCTGGTGCTTAATCACCACTGCAGATTTTTTGCTGCGGCTGTTAATAGACCTTGCTGTACGATTAATGCGAACCAGAAACCGTAAAATCATTAGGGAAATTGACGTCTAATACTGCCCAGTAGATGAAGGCAATACTTTGCATAACTAGAGGCAAGTATTAACCAAAACGAAGATTAAGATAAGCGTTTGTGGATCCATGGAATTCGAAAATTGTGGGAACACCCCTATAGGAAGGCTTTGTGTAAGAGCACCCTGTGAGGGAACTTGCAAGTTATCCCGAGATTCACTGAATAAATACACATACTATTTAGCAGAGTCGTTGAGCTGGTATTCGTTGGAGCGTTGGAAACACTGCTGGACGCCGGGATCGGCCCACAATCGCTTCATGGCTTGTAGAAGTTCAAAGGAGAAGGGCTCGGTGTCATGAATTGATTGGATAACCTCGTTCACCATACGCGCATCCTCAGCCTAGACAAGGACAACACAGGCACTGAGTAAACATGCCACTCCTGCTTGCTCATTTACGCGTTGAAACAAGCAGTGTGATTGGCGACCACGGACGGCTGACCATAGTAACGCCTATCTTTAATACCAGATTTGAGCAAAAAGACCACCAAGTCAGCAGAAAGCGGACGCAGACGGAATAAACAGATAGGAGGATGCAGGCGCAGACGCGTTGGGGTGAGATTGGAGCCTATAAGTAGCCAAAAATAGCAACGCCTTTGCCCGACCCACGGTAAAACAACTCTGGACACGACTAAATTTACTGTTGCTGCGAGACGGTAGTAGTGTAGGGCGTGCAATGCACCCTGAGCAGCTCCGTTTCGCACGGACGATGGCCTAATAAAAGAGCGGACAGGGGAATGGCCTTGCGCTAATTGCAAATGGGAGGAAAGGAAGGGACATCCACCTTCGGGTGGTGAAAAACCTTAGGGCTATCAGACAAGATGGCACTAATGAAGCAGCAATACCCGGGACCGCCCAAGTACTCACCCCCTCCCACTGGCGCGACCGACTCCAACTTTTTGCTGCCGATTTTCCCGCGGGAAATCCCGTACATCGATGGTGCCGTGACACCAGCAGGTCACCTAAGGGGACCAGCTGAACGCGTTCACCCCGAACAACGAATGATCTTTTCATTAAATGGTGACAAGTTTTTTAAATACAACTTTGCCTGGTGAATATCGTCCAGAGATATACTTGGGATGCTCAAGCACTACCAAAGACACCGACAAGTGGTCCGAGGGCTGTTTTGATGCTTCTTGTTTCACCAGAACACAAAGGCTTCCCGAATAGACACAACATACAAGCGTTTCTGATAGCAGACAAGAAGGCCTCTTCTCCAAGTCTTCGTGAGTGAGTATTAGAACTACGAAAACATGAGATTATCCTCTCGCAAAACTGCTTTGAATAAAAGCGTAATTCATCGTGACTGTGTTGTGCCTCTGTCAATAGGCAATGCATGGAACATTACACCATCAAATACCCGAAAAAGTCCAACATCGGATGAGATAATGGCACAACGGAAGCAAACGGCAGCTTACACCCTGCTTCGGATTGTCAAAGGCGATGCCAAGGGTGTTCATTGCACGAAGAATGGCAGCGATCGATTGGATTGTATTGCTGTAGACCACCGGTTTGAACTGTTTGTTGTCCTCCTGGGTGAAGCCTCCCTCGTGAATTATCCTTCGCGTGGAGAGAAAAAGTGTCAACGCTTGCGGAAAACACCGCCTACCTGACAGCGGCAACAGCTGGACAGTGTTTGTGTAATAAATATTGTGGTTTATCACTGCTTACAGAAACACAAAATTTGACGAGTGTCCAATAATTACTACACGGGAGTAAAAAACAACCGGGCAGATTCCTAGCAAGTTCCAGGGTGCCATTTAGCATATCTGGAACATCTACCAAAGCCGGATATGTCACATGAAGTGCCCACACTGCCTTAGAAGACTTATTCTCGTTGGACTGCATAATTATAACAACACGAAAGGGAAACCAGAACTGACTCACCTCATTTGTTTCACAATCGTACTCTTGCCGGATTCACCAGCCCCTAAAAATAAGGAAGACTACGTAAGCTTCGAAACGAAAACCCACTAGATGCACGCATGGAATGCCATCGTTTCCCACCAAGCTAGTCAGCTAGCAAGGTCATCGAGTTGAGAAGTAATACATTGCATCATGAGTCACTAGGCTTGCGATGCGAATTTCAATACCGAACAGACCGTATACAAACCTCGGCGTTTGAAGGTGAGGAACGCAAAGTCCTATTACTCACGTGTCCTTGTAAAACAAGTAAATTAATCAAGCATAACATCCACCAGGTACAGCGGAAGTCATCTAGGCGAGCAAAATGTGTGTACTGGCGCCACAAGGAACACTGGAACCACAGGAAAAACTGCACAAGAACCCTGTAATTCCTACAAATCACTGAAATTCTTGGATTGTAGGGGCACCGTTACAATCAAAAGACAAAATAAGGTCACAGTGAAGCTAACACAAGCTACGCTTCGGAACCAATAATAAGTTAGAAAACTTCACATTCTACTACTTAAATATTAGGGAAAACCTACTACAGGCATAAATTATTAGCAACCCTAGGGAGACATGAATGAATATTTCCAGCAACATGACAGGGAATAGATGATAACATCCGGGGATTTCGATAAAGCGTTACAGACAACCTGTCACATGATAGGTGTACAAGAGTACAAAACACATAAAATTAGTCTTTAACAAGTAACGTTAGACGTGGCGATAAATACTACAGCAACATTCCAGTCCCTTCGTAAAACATGTAAAATGCTACTTTTGTAAACGCACAGATCTACAGTATTGCAGATAGTGAGGGAGAGCGAGGACTTAACCGAGTTGTGCAACGTGGAGTACTAGACGTTAGACTTCAAAGCTCACCCAGGAGGAGGAGTTTAACGTCTTTAGCGGCCTGGATACCATCCTCCTTGAGTTTTTTGTCAATATTTCGACTCTGTTCCAGAGCCTCGCGGTCTTCCTTCGACAAAAGACAACCCATTTCTAAAGGCACAAAACCTACAAACTGACCGGTTACGAGCAATGCAACCAGGCATCTAAAGCGCCTTCAAATTTTACGCGCCCCAACTGCGCAGGCCACCGGAGAGCTAAGTAATTGGCTGTCCTGAGGCCAGGCTGGTTCGCTGATTGGTCACTGCCTTCCCACGGAAAGCTGTGTTCAAGAAAGTGTGGTACGGACAGGCGGCCTTCTCACGTGAAGGTTTCTTTATTTTGATAGGTTCTGTTGTCAGCGCGGGAATATTCACTTTGAAACACTTAGCCAATCAGAGAGGAAACAATTTTTAAATTAGCCTTAACGGCATAACGCCGATTCTTACGCTATGTGCGGATCCGGGTTGCGGGTGGTCGGGGTTGCAATGTCAGCACGGGGCTTCACGTATAATGTCGCGTAATAAAGTGCTTTTTTTCACCTAAAGGTTATGGTTTAACAAACAAAAGTTATGCTAGCTACCAAAAAGGTAACACGGCGTTATTTGCGTAGGTACTGGGCAAATAGGCACTTATCTGGGTTCTTATTTTCCCCCAACGAGCATTCAGTTTTAGCAACGTCTCAAAAATGAAGATGTGGGTCTCCTGGATTCTTGCCGTGCGGTCTGACGTAGTGATACTCATAGATGACGCAGACGGAAATTAAGTGATAATTTTCAACCCATCTTCCGTTCAACCTCATTAAATCGCATCACAACGCATTTGTCATGTATTCTGGAGAAGTTGCCTAGCACTCGTGTGGCATAGGAGCACGTAAATAATGTCGCATCCAGTTGAGCATCCACAAAAGAGGGATCCTTAGAGAGGGCGAAGTTAACTTCTCAAAACCACTTAGATAACATGCATCTGACACTAATACTAAATTGCTGAGTAAGAAGTCTTGGCGTAAATATCTGTTATTGGTACTGCTGTTTTTAAAAGTTCGCTGTGTTCATAGGTCTGACAAATATTTTTTGAAGACCACTCCCGACATTTAGAAAACTAAATACATTAAATGCAATATATTTATTCAGAATGAATATTCTTTTCCTAGTTCTAGTACATATGTAGATTCTTTTTGAATTTCGGCCAAGTTGAGGTGTCGAGAAGGAACGTCAAGGAATAATTAAAGTGGTCGAGCCTGTGCCCATCAGTTCTCAAACTGGTGAAACTGACTACAATTCCTTCATGACAAGGAATTCTTTCGGGGACGTGTAAACTTGTTCGCTTTTCGGGTCGGAAATGAGCGTTCAACGGTTAATCTGTCACCTAGGGACACAGCTCCTGTGAGCACTTAAGAATTGGTGTGTTTTTTAAACTCCCTGCGTTCAAAGAGCATGAGTGAAATGCATGCTAAAGCGGAACCAGGCAGCATGTCACGCATGTGGGAAATGTCCAAGACTCGTAATTACATCAAATATAATCGGATTATAACTTAAACACACAGGCTACTTTTCGTGATAGTCTAATTAATTCTTGAGTACAAAAACATCAAACTATGCTTTTAATGTTCCTCAAAATCCAGACCGGTTAGGAACCCACATTTAGGCGTTTAAGACAAAGAAGAAGAAGCTCGCCACAATTAAGTCATTTATTGAAGTTAATTTTCGTTATCATGGCGACAGCAGACATTTTGTTGACCGCGCCTTTTCATTGTAGATAGCATTTGCAGTAATGACGTAATTTCGTGGTCAGTTGTAGACAGGAATACCACCTTGAGGAACGCACTCAAATACTCGTGCAGATGACGGCGTCGGTCATTGTTCGTGTAGAAAAGTGTTGGCTTCGTGTTGAAAGCACTTGGTGCAAATTCAAATGTGCATGGCTTTTAGCGAGTTCGCTTATATATGTCTACTCGGTAAGGGTCAGTCGGCGAGTGTAATCCTTGGAGTCCTCAATCCTCACATCGCCAGCAATTTAAATACTTTTTTTTTTAAATGAATTGTCATAGACTCGAAAACGCAGGCTGCACATTAGTTATTTTTTGATTTTGTCCTCAAAAACGCCATTGTAGTTGGCAATGAGCAATTTCATAAGGAATCTTCCAATGAGTGTTCTTATGAACTGTTCTGAGTTGATCGAAAGGACTTGTGGCCGAATTTGGTTGGTTTTGCTGACTTGGGGGAAGTCTTGGATTTGCTCGAAATTGCTTAGCATCCATCAAACTTGCATTTTACTACATTGCAATCAGTATTTAAATAATTCACTGCGTTTAATGTAATTTACCCCAGTGATCTCTCAGAGACTTTAAAGCATGATCATCAAGTACCCCAGAACAGTCATTTCTAACCTACTTTTAGGAGCAACTTTGGCTAAATTAGAAGCAACCAAGGCAGGCTTCAAATTTAGAGTAAGCAGAGAACTCATTTATTGGAAAGCCATTGACCTGCAATTACTTAAGTATTCTCCGACACAAACCAGTCATCTACACCTATGTGTTAATGAACCTGAATAATGGGCAGCACTTGTTCCACGTCAGATTTTTGTAATCTAACATTGCTTTTGCATACACCTGATTTGTGCCATTGTGCTAGGCCAAATGGACAAATCCATCCATTACTTCTAGCAAAAGATTGGGCAGATTTTCTATGGCCTGACTAGTGGTTGAGTTCAAGAAAGGAAGAATTAATGTTCCAAACAGAATCGCTGAGGATGGAACAATGATTTTCTTTCACAGACGCAGCCTGTTTTGCGTTTTCGAAGCTTCTGAAGGCATTTTTGATACTACTGAGATCGGAGATATTTGGCGGTATTCACAAAAGCGAGACTCTCGATGTTCGTAATTTGAGGCTGTCTAAATATATCGTGGGATTGGCTATTCTTATCGCAGCTGGCTTTTTGAACAAGAGCGCCGCTATGAAGAACTCATTTGCACAAGTCGAAGGGTCATCCTCTAGTCGTTGTGATAGCTGACCTTTAAATTTCCTCCAATCTTGTCCTGTTCGGGCTGTGACTGCGCAATCAAAAAACCAGCAGTGCACAACACTTACTGACTACCAAGACCATAAAACACTGTCAGTTCTCAAGTGTGCACACGTGCTTATCTACCTTCTATGGTCATTAGATTGAATCTTATGAAATTTTCCTTGAACGTGTGGCGTGACCCTAAGTTGCTGATTGTGAGTCGGCAGAAGTGCAGTGATTGAATTTAAATTCACAAAGGATCATGTGTAAGAATAAAATGCGTGTCTATCTGAATACCTGTGTTATAGACACAAGTTAAAATCACGAAGATGTCTTGAAAATAATCTGCTAGCCGAATTCGGTTTAAGCGACACGCCATGCCGAAGCATTTCAAATCACCTAGGCGTCTCTTCATTAATTTAGAATGAAGAAAATCCAAAACCATGTTATTTAAATCCACCGTCAGTTCTAACTCCTGGTTTCGCGTGACATCCCCAGTTGAACAAAATCCAATAAGATTCCCATGTGTAGATCTGAGTGTTAATCAGTAACTTGGTTAAGAAAATGATAACGCTAACAAAATTTCACATGAGTCCAGTGAAAGTAGACAAATGGTTTGTTCTCTTGCGGGGTTGGGTAAGTGAAGGTCAGGAGGTCAGTCGTTTTCGCAACCAATTTGACGTGAATATTTACCACAACTCGTAAAGGCAACTAGCAGGTAATGTGTGAGGCCAATGGGATTTAAGCTGGTATTGGACATCAAATAGTCTTCTTTATCAAAAAAAAACGGAGCGTTGCAGAGCTTTTTGTGGATCGGCCCAGATCATTCTTGAGAGGTATTTACAATGCGAATGAAGGCATGTTCAAAGACCTCAGAATTGCCACTTTGTACAAGTCACTTTTTAATGAAATATCCTAAGAATGTAGCTAAACCGACATGTACTTTTTAGTATTATAAGTGCTTTTATTGTTTGGATGGTCATTAAATATAATACTGGTCATCACATTTTAGATCATGTAATGGTTGCCATGATGGCGCCTCATTTGTCATTATTCGGCAGCAGGGTCATCTAGGCAGTTTGTCTGAATATTTTCAACTTAAATGCGATGTTTAGCACCCATGGAATTGGCAACTTGCTTCAGTCTGCTTTCGCTTCCAAAATGTTACAACAGATTTATTTTTAGTTCAGGATTTTCGACTAATTAGCTGATGACGCACTTGTGGTGGGACGGAAAACAACATTTCTTGTTTGATAGTCTTTTCTGTTGCACTTTAGCTGTCAGGTAACATTAAGGCCCTAAAAATAGGGACATAGTGTTCGGCCGCAACACTATCTCAGCTGTTTGTCGGAATTAATGGTTAGCGGACAAGCAAATGTAATGATTAAGGACCGGAAGTCTGTTTGCAAGGGTGAAAAATGGAGTAGTGGGTGGCATTTTAAAGATCTGGGCCGTTAGTTAGTTTATGCGTACATAAAGCTTTAAACGAAATAAAGAAGAGAGAACGTGAATGAATTTTAACGGCAATGGAAAACCGCTTGGAGATTTTTGAAGAGGTGCCCGCTGTTTCAAAGTATGCTGGCACTATTGTGGGGATCGAATTAAGTAAACAAACAGAATGGTCTGGACTAACCGAATCGATGACTAGATTTTGAACAAGGCCTCCTCATATTAGCATCGAATCCAATACAACAACGCACTGTGACAATGCAAAGTTGCTTCGAACTGAATCGTTTTCTTGGTGTGGCCTTCATACTCTTCAACACAAAAATTGCACATCTGAGTGTCCTTTGGTTTTTGTTTATCAACTGCCTCTCTATGTTTAAGGTAATGCCACCCTGATCATTTGCAGGGATGTATGTTTAGTCCATCAGGCCGACCAAGAGAGAAATTATCAAGGTATTCCAAACGCATAAGCTCTTGAACGTCGGATACCAAAACACGCAACCAGCGGACAAAATACGCTCGATGGTTGGAAGTCGAATCCTATTTAACCCCAATCTAACGCAACAGAGAGTCAAACATTGTTGGAACGCTTTACAGTCCAATTCGCAATTATCGCTATTTTTCTTGATTCAGTATCACCATCGGCAACAGCATTGGCTGTTGAAAGAGACGAAAAAAGAAAACTCAAAAAAGCAACCGAGGGTCGGGGTTGGGGCCGCGCGTGAGAACAAAACACGCACACACACACGATCGCGCACACATACACACAAAGGAAGAAGGAAGGATTGATTTTTCACAGAAAGCGACGAGCCTCCTGGAGAGCAGGAAAGGGGGATTGCCAGACTAGCATGGGCAACACCACAAAGCTATTATCGGTCGCGAAACGATGGTCAGGGGGCAGAAGGGAAAGAGGGGCGAGACAAAAGATCGAAGGCGTTCATTGAATGGACGGAGGAGGCGAGGCGGGGTCTAGTAGAGGCCACAACCCCTCAGGTTGTTGGCGATGATCACATCGGTCACGGCGTCAAACACAAATTGAATATTATTCGTGTCGGTTGCACACGTCTGGTGACAGTAAATCTCCTTGTTCTGCGACCGGTTCTTCGCTTCAAACGACGCCTGAATGTAGATCGCGGCCTCCTCGTAGGTCTGCTTCCCTACAGCCACCAACAAAAAAAAATAAACTTCAACATTCCATCCACCTACAAAGGCCTCTACGTACCACTGCCAAGTTTGTGCACCTTTGACAAATGCCACTGCACGAATCACAACACAATTCACGCACCTCCGCATACCTCAATACGAGTTCCATCTACGTACATTCATTTCAATTCATTCAATTCGGGATTCACCAATTAACTCGTTTTACCAACTTGAAACCTACACCCTGACACAAATACACAAAATCATCTTCGGGTACTTGAATCCACAGCGGTGTCGC
>UXSR01005192.1:221541-238552 GCA_900604375.1 Mesocestoides corti | reverse complement strand
TTGCAGATGGAGTCGAAGAGTTTGAGGGACTCCTGCATGCGGTTCGTGGTCTCGTCCTCGTGCAACACCTGATCGTACTCGCTCATGGCGACGCAGAAAATGATCGCGGTAACATCCTCGAAACAGTGGATCCACTTCTTCCGCTCAGAGCGCTGTCCACCAACATCGAAAAGTCTGGAAACAGTAAACACAGGAGTTGAAGGTGCCTGTTTCTAAGTCGAATCCAGTAAACGCAGTATCTTACTTGAAGTTCATGTTTTTGAACTGAAAGTGTACTTCTACAATCCCGGTCGTTTTGACTCGTGTTCGCAGGATATCCTGCTCAGTGGGTCGATAATCTTTGGCACCCAATCGATCCAGATCATCTAGGAAACTTTTAACGGGAAAGTAAATCGGTCGTTAATTATGAATACGAGGCCAGATTTGAAGCATAAGTTAAGCAAAAGTACTTTGCGTCCGATATTTAAGTGAGGGCTGTTAGTAACTCGGCACTTGAGCACAAGTTATGGTAGGCACTATTTGCCTTTTAAATGAACTCATCATTTAGTCAATTAGATTTGATTGGTCAATTCTGCTCTGACAATGCAACCAGCCCAGCGCTACCGATGCAGTGAGCAACCAATAAGCAATGGAACGTTCGAAGTTGCAAATATAACCAAATTTTTTGAATAAGCATGTGTGAGAAGGCCCGACTTCGATTTGTTCGATTTCGGTGAAGCCACTAGGGCTACAGTGTGATGCCATTTACATATATACACCTGGACACCAAATAGCTCACTATTTTGCGGAGTCGTTGAGTTGGTATTCATTGGATCGCACAAAACACTGCTGAACGCCGGGGTCCGCCCACAACCGTTTCATGGCCTCCAGGAGTTCCTCAGAGAAGGGTTCGGTGTCTTGCATTGCCTGAATCACATCACTCACCACCCGTGCGTCCTCGGGCTACAAAAGGGGCAACAAAAATCAAAAGAGTACCTCGTTCAACCCCTATCGATGTTAAGTCTCGTTCACCTGTTGGCCTGTCACTGTTTTCCTCCTGGGAAATCTTGGGGAGTGTCTGAGACTGTTGTATCTGAATAAATGCTCGAACGATTCCCAATAAACTGTACTGAGTGAGTTTCTTTCGAATGAGAACTACTAACAGGGGGTGCAATGTTACTCCAAAGAGGTGAAAAAGTAGATAGTTTTGACTATTCGGAGACGCTTACCATTTGGGTGAACACTACGAGTACAGGGAACTAAAGGGTAGGCAATAAGCGAAGCCATGTTGCCTGGTGAAATTTCTTCTAACTAGTTGACCAAAAAGACAATGATTAAACTCGATTTTAATTTTAGTCACCAGTTCGCAAGTGGCGTTATTTTGTACTCCTCCAGGCACCAATTTTTGTACCCCTCCTAAAGCGGTGTTTTCGATTTTCGTCATTTTAATAGAACGATAAATTTTGTGCAGTTTTTGATACTGGAATTCAAAAAAAATACCCAGACAATCAATATGAAGAAGGATGCAACCAATGTGGACTTTGACTGGATACAGAAAGAAATGCAAGTGAGGGACTTACGCACTGGACGGGATCACCAAAGGCAATGCCGAGGGTGTTCATTGCCCGAAGAATGGCAGCCATGGATTGAATTGTGTTGCTGTAGACGACAGGCTTGTGCTGTTTGTTGTCCTCCTGGGTGAAACCGCCTTCGTGGATGATTCTGAAGCAGCCGAAATTTCGACATCAACCAACCAAACTATTTCCTACTTGACAGAGTTCAGTAACTTCCTAGAGCCAAACTCTTAAAGCGAGGCACAGTAAGAGTTATCTATTCCGCATGACTGATCGCGGAAAGGCTGTGAGGTTAATCTCCTCTCCTGTCAACTATTTGTTAACATGTCAAAAAATTTTTCTACGAAGTGGACGCTGGTACGGGAACAGTAAAATAGACTATTTTTGTTCCTTCATCAAGTGAAAAAACGGAGCCAACTAACGGATCAGTGAAGCTTCGCTGTTGGAATCAATGTGTGGGTTCGCACTTAAGGCTTCTTCATTTTGCTTTTAAAGGAGAGAAATGCGGCAGTTAACACAGGTGTCGATGGCCAAATGATGTGGAAAATCCGAGTTAACCAAATATTTCGTGCCCAAATACTTCGATTAGTGTGGCTGCATCAGGAAGTTCATGAGCACTTGGTTTGGAACCCCAGTATGAACAGGATTTAGGCTTAATTACTGAGTGGGGAGGGCGAAGTTAAGTGTGATCGGGGCTTGGAGGAAAAATGAAGATGTTCGACAATAAATTATTTGATTTAAGTCTTAGTGAATGCCTAAGAAATCGACACGAGGCACCCACTTTTGCTCAAGTTGGATCTACCACTTTTAGTTGTGAATATAAATCACATCCAGAATCACATTTGGTGTAGGCCAACGACTAACTAATCACTAATTCCCGTTACATAAACAGGCAGGCCAACGACACACCTCCTACGCCTACGCGTATTCTTGAGTGATTTACTCGACCCAGGTAATAGTTGCCAATGCTGAAATTTATCTGATTAGTTTGCACCAAAACCAACTGTACACGGGGCTACTGCCGTGGCGTATTTGGGCGTCGGTTACACAAAACTTAGTGAATCGAAGCATTGAATGCACATTCGAGGGCTAAAGTGTGCAGGTCGAGGGCGGAGTGGTTTGGTTTTTCCTAAAAATTCACTAATTGTGTTTAATAAATAGACAGAGGCTTTTCCCCTCCAAAAAGGCAAAAAATATATTTAATAACTTCTGAATCGACCGCTATATAAACTATGTTCCTGCCCTTAGATAGGACGTGAATAGCTGCAGTCAAGGTCACAAATTCGACCGCTACAGTCTATCTTTTCATAGGGACTTGGGCTTGCAATCTGCTCTAGTACCGCGTCTCTTACCCATACAACATTGAGATCAAGCTTAGCGGACTACCACATGGATTGTGCTTTGGGAAAACAGCTTTAAGAGCTCCATCAAGTTTAGGCCTCAAAATCACGAAGTTTTGGCATGTAATCATCCCAGAAAGTCAAAAGTAGTCGTTCTTAGGTTGACTTTTCATCACTTATTACTTAAAATGCATGTTCTCATTCTGGTTTCTGGTTACTGTCCTCACGTTCTTTCAAACCACACTTGGTAGAGGTGATTAAATTTCTAGCATACAGAAGACCGTCACGAAAACCGGTCGTTAGATTGCTAACACGACTGAGTTGGAGACAGGCCTGGGTCGCAAGGTGAAATGCATTTCCTTCTATCGAAAAGTAAATAGCCCGTCATACTGATTTCACCAAACAGCCTAACAGTCGAATCATGCCACAGAGAAATCCGATGAGTTGCACCCCCAGTCGACGCTTTGGTCAAACTGGAGTTTTTAAAACTTCCGTCAAAAATGACGACGCCACGAGTCGCCCAAATGTAGCCAGGCTTTAATAAGTACTTTGGTTTATCACCACTGGACAAGGAAGCAAACGAGGAGGTACGCGAGTTCCTTTGGCCATGCGAATGACAACACAAATTGCAGGGTGCAACACGAAAACAAGAATGATTAACGATTGTCAGGCTAATTTTAATGCATTCAAAAAGAAAAACAACTGAGGCAAAACACGTGATCACCTGACAGGTACATACGTTCAAAACGACGCTAACTCACTGCCGCCTTAAATATGAGCTAATCAGGTGTTTATTGTTCTACTGTGCATGTTGTCTACCGTCGTTAAAATTCCACAAATGTAGATTTTGTATGTCAGAATTGCGGTATCGTAATGAAGAGGAGGTTACAGCATGGAAGTTGAAATATGAAAACTCACTTCATTTGTTTCACAATAGTGCTTTTGCCCGATTCGCCGGCGCCTAAACAAAATAAACAACAGTTACATCAATTGTAATTGGCTTTGAAAAAAAGGAGAAGGTATGGGCCAACTCCGGTTACTGCTAAAGTAAGTATAAACTGTGTGCCAAATAAGTGCAGCTGAACTAATCGTCCGTTTCCCAGGGCGGCGAAGGTGACACGCCCGAAGAAATCAGAGCTCTTGAGTGCACACAAAGGCCTTTTTTAATCGATAGCTTATCAAATCGAACGAGTCGTCACTGAAAGCAGGGTTTGTTTCCCTGAGAACTTATGTCCTACCCAGTCCGGGATTCCTCACGAGTGGGGCACCTTACAAAATGAAAGTTTAACAGAACAATCTAGTTGACTCAGCAGTGAAGTCGAGCTGAGAAGGCCTGGAGCAGAAGGAGGTATCAGCAGTGTGCTTCTTGGAGCCAAATTCAACCACCTTGGTGTGTCGGGACTAGAAAACCGGTGTTTTAAGCTGTTTCCTCAGATGAAGGGACAGGACGCAGACACGGACATGCTTAAATCATACTTTCTGCAAGCAACCAGTAATTTGTGGATGTGCACGGAAAGGCAGTCTAAAAACAGCACGTAAAACTCGAAGCGAGGGTGTCAACCTCGTCGAGGTTCATTACTTCAAACCAGGCCTACAGGAAAATACCTCATTGGGTGTGCCGCAAGACGAGATTAAAATTTACTATCCCAGCAAAAAAGTGCATTTTTTCTTCCCAAGCAAGACTCGTGAGGTGTCTTTATTATAGTTGACCATTCAAAAGTGAATTTTCCCCTACCAAACAATTTAGCTTGGCTAACGCTAACACAAGAAACCCAGGCGTTTTTGATTATTTGCGCAGAAGTTATGAACAAAACGAAAATCAGCTTGTCCGTGCTTTGTGACCGCCCCTCAAACATATCACCGTGTCTGTTTCCAACGCACTTTTACAAAACTCAGACTCGTTAACTCTACTAATCCTGGTATTCCGGTAATTTGAGGAGTCAATGAACTTGAGTTGCCCATGAAAAGCCCAAGTTCAGAGCACAGTAGGAAGTTGTGATCTCAGAAAGACAAAACTTGGTAGCCTAAAGTCTCTTATACCACTAATTCAAGCTCGCAAACCTGGGTGATTTAGAAACCACGACGAATATCTGACATTAACGCTTCCAGGAACTACAAGAGACTCCATTCTGTGCGTCAGAAAAACTACAGAGCATCTGAGTGTTGGTGCAAATCAACCAGAGGGTGAACTTCCGTCTTGACATAATATAAATCACCGTAAATCCGCTAAATTGGCGATTGTATGGTACGAAAGGTGCGAAGAATTAAACCACGCTCCAGCCGAAATACATGCAGGGATTACCTCGAAAAAGTCACAGATGAGCTTCGATAAAAACACCCTATCAAAACCATCTGATTTGTTAAATGACAAATCTGGATGCAGTTGTTGAAGTGGGGTGTCGTTGCTAGGGCGACCCATCTCACTTGCAACTCCAAGTTTCACTGCACTGAAGAGCGCTATTTGTGGCCTTAAAAAGGCACACATACTGTAGGATGACGTTAGACAAAACCACACACAAGTAAGCCCCTACCGAACAGTCTTTGGCCCTTTTGGAATGAAGATTCCGGGACGATCAAGATCCCATTATTCACCCACATCGCGCACTTAGTTGCCAATAGGAGATCGAGTGTGCTGCATCAGTTAAGCGTAGCTAGGCAGCAGGAGAAAGCCACCTTATCGGCAATGAACTACTGCAATCTAGCGTAAAATAGGCTTTGTCTGTGAACAAACAAAAAATCTAGAAGCGTAGCCAGTAAATTCCGCTTGCAGAAATCGAAAATGACTGAGGCCTATTACAGTTTCTGCACCTTTACCTTCTTGTTTAATTGAACAATTACCGAATTGTTATCATTCTCCGCGGAAATAATGAACAATATTTCTCTTGGGTAACGTCACGTATGGTTTCTTGAAAGTTCAAGGCTATCCCACGGCCATCACAATGACGCGGATCTTTCAAGATATCTCTTCTCATTCTCAAACAGCGTCTTCTGTCAACAGCTTCGAAATTCAGTTCTTTCCGGTGGTTAAAATCCCAGAGACGGCCCCACTATCCCCACGTGCTGACAGAGCCTGCGCTTTACCAATCCTCTTTACTAACTCATCTTACAGTCATTTCTTTAAAAATGTCTACGCAGTTCCGAGAACTTTTAAGAGAGTTTTGATAAACCCTTTTGCATCTTACGACTTAAAATAACTCGTATTCGAGCCCATGGAGTACGCTGAAATGAGCCTGGGTGCAGGCGTCTAATTTACACTCTCGATTAAAAGTGGAGCCATTGTCTCCGCCGCCACGTTTCAGATAACGATCGTGATGAAAATGTCGTCCATAGAGTAGTTACCGCCTCGTACAACCTTATTTTAACTAATTGAGGAACTGGTAACTGGGTGCCTTGGTCAATTTAGTCCAAAAAAGATACAAAAAGACTTTGTCGCCCTCTTAATGGCGGAAGTTACAATAACAATCTACCATCTCGTCGGATGGAGGTGTGGAATATCGGGGTCACAGCAAGCCTAGGCTTCAGTGGCTATGAGCTGGATGATTCTGGTAATTTTATTTTAACAATTTCCGGATGCTTATTGGTTACTTTATTAAAAATCGATAAATTGGCGATTTGATGCGTTGGTAGATCGGCTTAGTCTGTACTTCATTTAGTTAAAAAAAAACAATTCATGAGACCAGGAAATTGTTGACACACACTTCCAGCGCTACCTCGATCAGGTTCACGTGGTTTAATGTATTTCGACTCAAGTAGAAAGGTCCGATCCAATGCAAAACACCCAAATGTCATCAACAGACCCAACACGACGGAGGCACGCGGAAGTGCCTCGGGAATGTCGCTGGCACCATGAACTCACAAAAACGGTCTCTGATGCCATCATTTTGGTGGAATGCAGTAGTAAAACCCGATTTAAGTAGCTCTTCGCCCAGACATGGTGCCCTAAACGCGTATTCACCGAAAAGCCACGTAGACAGCAACACACGCCTACGCACTCCAGGCTGCAAAAATGCGACTCACCGAGGAGGAGGAGTTTAACATCCTTCGCTGCCTGCATTCCATCCTCTTTAAGCTTTTTGTCGATATTACGACTCTGCTCTAAGGCGTCTCGCTCCTCCTTAGATAGTGTACATCCCATATTGTAGCTGAGGTAGTGGACGAAAAGGTTGGGTGACTGATGGACAGTTTAGGCTGCAACGGCAATTCCAAGTGTGGCTGGAGCTCTTTACTCCCTGCTTCGCTTCCTTTCTCACAGTCTTGGTTAGCGGGCGGGAAGGCAATCCTCCTCTCTCGCTTTATCCCGATGCAACACCACACGCCGAAGCTGCTTGCGTGCATTCGTGCGTGCAGTGCGTCTGTTCGCACACACACGGCCACGTCTGGTTGGCCAAACAAGTCGCGTTCAATACGTAATTCATGCTGGTAATTGGCCAACGAAAAACGAAAGGAAGGGGAATGTGGGGTGGGCGACGCGTGGGTGTTGTCAGGGCAACGCGCTGTGGCGTGCCACGCGTTTAGCTAGAGAAGAGGAGGTGTGCTGGCGGGAGGATTGTGGGGGGCAGTGACACGACGATGACGGCAGCGGCGGCGGCGGCGGCTGCAGACACGCGCGTTCGTGCAAGCTGCTCATGTGGTAGCCGCTATTACCCACGCTCATCGTCATGTGGTTGGACAAAAAATTAGCTTATTTCGTGCAATCTTGACAGGTGATGAAAGGGGGCGAGACATAAAAGCTAGAAACAGCTGTCTGTGCCTCGGCTAGAATTTTGTGCTGCCAGCGCTCAGAATTAGGTTAGAAGCGGTCGGTACGCGTACAAGAACACACAATGCGATACGCCTTGCTGGAGGCTGAATCGGAATCTTCCGAGCTGAATAAGGACCAGGTTGCACGCAGGAATAACTAAAAGGTGGAATGGAGGGGTGACAGTTAGACACCACAAAATCCGTCGTTTCACAGACTAGCAGACGATTTAGGGCTGAGGTTCCTTGCTTTCAGTTGACCACAACACACTCGTTGACTGCTTCGAGAACGTGGACTCAAATGCTTGACGAGAGCAGAGCCTAGTTCAGTCATTCCGCTAGGTTGGAGGCAGACAAAGTACGCCCACAGACAACTTAATTTGCATTAGACTTTTAGAAACCTAATAAAAAGCAGAAAATACCAAAATCCAACCATTGTGTGCTCAGGAGGACCTCGTTGGCGAAAAGAGACGATGGCTGTCAGGGCTGGTTGCATCAAGTTTTCTATGAGAAGTGGCTGTACTCTGTGTGGTTGGCAAGTGAGGCTTTATTCCAAAGACATCTTTCACTTCAAACTTAGCACATTTATCTAACATGCACCAATCCGATCCACGGATCATATTGACCAAAAATTAAATCAATAACTTAAATCAGCATTCACTCCCGTACCAATGAAGTGTCCCATGGACGTACTGAGCATGGAAGTGTGCGCGACTGGCAGAACGCCAGATCCCTCAAGGACTTAACGAAGCTTTTGTGGATGACAGTCCACCATCTTCCACTAGTGTCATAGGGGCCTTGGCGAATGATTCGAGATTCGGATCGGCATCTTGAGTAGTAAGCTAATTTCTAGTCGTGAAGCTTGTCTGGCCTAATCCGCAGCGCTTTTTCTGCAAAGACTTGAGGCCAATTATTCTTCAGTAAATTTCCAATAAGAATTCACTTCTGACACCAAAAGGTACCAAACCAAGGATTTAGCCACGCCATTGTCCTTGTACTGATAGGAGCCGCTGTCGCATTTCCGCAGTATTGCTACAACAGCACAGGCCACTTACATTTTACCCCTGATGTGCGAACTATCACCAAGCGGTAAAACCGCAAAATATCCACTTTTTTCCCACTACTCGAGATTAAAGATCTTACCCAATCGTCTTTCTATTTCACTACCTGATGCCTCCATCATTAAAAGTCACATCAACACGTGACGAGAGAGCGTAAAAGCACTCTGGGTGGGCGTCTGACGTTACAATCGGCTCGTCACCTGCCACCACACCATTGACCACTTATTTAAAATTAGTCAGAATTTACCTTTATTGTCGCCAAACCTCCCCTCTATCAGTTTCAATTACCTCCAGAGAAGGAGACGTGTGTTAACTTCATTGCTGATTAGTATCGTTCAGACTCGCGGCTCACATTCCCGGAATCTGTCAGCATTTTCGTTCACTAATATGGACTCTTTCAGCTGATCTGCTAAATAAGGCCTCTTTGTCGATAAACACAAATACGAGGTCAACAACGTCTGCGTTTGCCCTTGGTATGAAATAACTTTCAGTATCATGGACAACGCTAAATACCAGCCGATGCCTCATGTAAGATTCTGTGTTCGAGGAGAGAATTGTCGGGTGCAAACGTTGGTCTGTTAAAGTGCACCGAAATCTACCACTTATATATGCGTCTTACTGTGGGTAGATTTAATTCCTGTGAGACGAGATTCCCTGTAGAGACAGGGAAAGCACGTAAACCCAAATCAGTGTAGACTCATCCTTTATTTAGTCGTAATATTTCGCGTTTTGCGCAGTCAACATCATTTATTATTTGCTTACACTGAAATACTACTTGAGACTAAACGCCTGGATAGTGAATTTAGACGTAAGAACTGTTCGCTCATGTCTAGTGAGGATGATTCTCGGAATCTAGTGAAAACGGCTCATGTTAGCTTGGTAATCGTCGCAATAACTCACAGACAGCTTAGAAGGTTTAACTGAACACATGCATTCTGCAAAATTCTGTAGCACTGGACATTTGAGTTCACGTAAAGGTAGCCTTATAATTATACGCTTAACTGAGGACCAAACGACACAAACCCAAATATTTAAGCAGCTTTATTTCACCGTTCCTTAATTGTTAAGACTATTTACACCTAAGGTCAGCTGGTTTTTGGCATTTTATCGAACATAAGTCTTGTTAAGAAACAATTTCGCAAAAAAAGGTATGAAATCAGGTGCCGGATTAACATAGTTAATGTTGCGTAAAAAGACGTTGCAGGATTTCCGAATTACGGTTTCCTATTCAAATTCACCACAATCCACTAGGCGATGAAGTTTTGTGCTTAAATAACCTCACTACTCACAACAGTGAGTGGATGTAAAGGGCAAAAGGTATTTCTAAAATAACATAAAAGAGGGGAAGTGTGTGTTCCTCAAATGATATGATACTTTTGGTTGGTTAAAATTAACTTCTATTGTTCGAAATGAACCAAAAAAGCCATATGAGGATTTAATTGCAAAATAATTAGAGACATTCTTGTTTGTTTAAATTGTATTCCAAAAAATTAGTCGTGACTGCAATTAATGGGTTTATAGCTTCATTTTACAACACCTAAGTTCACAAATACAAATTCCTACGCAGTCACCACGAAATGCGATTCACCAACGGTATGGGAGAAATTCAGGATCAGCTATCGAATGTCTGCAAGTTGCGACTGGTTCTGGTAATCTTGATCTTGTCAACCAAATGGTCCTAATTAATAGTAGTCGAGGATTCTATGGTACCCAACATTTGCGACAGTCCAATCTTGTAATACGCCAAAATATAAATGAAAGTTATTTGCTGCCTAGGATAAAAAGTTACATCTCGAACGACACTCTCAATATTTATTTGCGCAAATGCTGACTTTTTATGGGCTCTAATCAAAGTCACAAGCTCAAAATTAAGATTTTCGCACATTTGCCGGACGCTGATTATCGATATTCTGCAGGTAGCTGCTAAATATTGCTTTTATAGTGTTGAATGTTGAATAACTCCGCCTCTCATCTCTAGTGGTGAATTGATAAAACTATGACTTTCATTTCAACCTAGACAGTTACACGTAGATGTGTTTACGGAGATCCTAAATTCGCATTTCGGAGGCTGCTGCATGAAAGACCATTATATTTTAAGCATTGTCCCAACGTCTCGAATATTATCTTTAATGATCCACGCGTTGAGTTTAAGGAAAGTCTCATTTTTCAAACTGTTGTGCAAACAGGAAAGAATTTTTTCTAGGGGCAACTTTAACAACGACTAAATAAGCCATGGTGTCGTTTTAATGTAACTAAATACGGCACAATAAGGTCTGTCCAAAATCTTGCTCTAAACAGGCATAACGTGATTACCACTTTAAGGCCAATAGGTTTGCCCCAGTTAAAATTTCGTTGACCTTTTTGTTGCCAAGCCGAAATAACAGGCCCAACATAACTTATTTATGAAGAGTGACTTTGAATGAGCAATTTGTGTACATAAGATGTGCTTAAGAATGCTCATTAGTATTTCGATCGCACCTAATCAAACCGTTAATAGGGCTGGTTACTTACTTTCAATGACTTACGAATCATTCTGGCTCAGCAACTCAAATTAAAAAAAAACCTTTTATCATGTTTTCACAAAAAATTATAGACGAAATTGAAGTTATTCTCTGCGTGTTGACTCATATGTTTCGTTAGGTCTGTTTTTTTTATAAATATTATAATGCCTACTAACTCTAGTAACCTTGGAAATTTGAAATTGTTTACATAACTAGATTAGAATTTTGTACTGCCATTACAATCATACTTAAAATTTTTGCCACATTTTCAACACCACTTTTGCAATTTTGTTTTGCAATATTAAGCTGTCAATACTACGCAAATGGACTAGCAAGTTAAAAACATAAATTATGATCTGACTTTTCTAGAAGCGAAATATTACTTTAGTAAGTTTAACAGGATGGACTTATGAAGTCCTTCAAAAATAAGTTTAATGTGTACTTTTGAAGCAAACAAAATATTTGCAACAATAACAAGTTGGCTCAAGAAAAAGATAATGCAATTTGAACAGAATGATAATCATTAATTTCCTTAAGAATCTTCTGCTTAAACTGTCCTATATGCTACAAATAGATATACATATCAATTTTGCAATTAAAAATTGCAGAAGCGTTGTTGTGACTAAATTTTTGAAATAAATGACCTTTTTGTTTTAGTGTGCAAATAACCTTTACACTGAAAGTCGAGTTGGGAGCCGCCTTTTCCGGAAAGACCAATCGGCAATTTGTCAAAGACTGATTTTTGTCTAGCATGCCTAACTCTCCTTCAAACAAGTCGGAGGATGATAGAGTCGTTAAAAGTAAGCATTACGTCTACAAATGCTGTTTTTTCTTTATTGATATCTGTTCTTAGCTCATAGTTTTTTTCTTGATCGTGCCTGCTCTGACACAGTGAAGTCGAGTAACATGTTGTTCCCATGATTTTAATGAGGCATTTATGTTCTCTCATTTGCCTTTTGAATAGAAAATATTTTTATAGGTCTGTACACAACTTCGCAGTGCAATGTCGTTCCTGTTTAGCCTTATATTTTATTCAATAGTAATTTTGTTTTTCCCAATTATTTTTATTTTGTTGTGTTCTTAATGCTTATTTCGTGGTATTTTAAACTCTCTGTTACGTAAAAAATGTTTAAACTTCGACCTTTATTGATTCAAATATTAATTTTGTTAAACCTTTCATGCGTTGAAATTTTACTTCTATTTTCTTCATTTTATATGGATTTCGATGACTCGTTCTACTTGGTTCTTTTTTAACCTTAATAATGGTAAAATTTCATGTTAGATGAATCAAAATCTTATTAGGTGCATTATGAACGTAATCAGGCAGAAGCTTACAATCCGAGGAGGTTGTCAAAATCAGTAAGGTACCAAAATTTGACGTTATAATTTAGAAAATCATCAGCATGTTCACATTCGGAAACACAGCACACTATTAAAAATCGCTCTCTCTTACATCAGCAAACCGAAAATGGCCCTTATAAAAGTGGTAGAATTTTTTTTGTTTGACCTAATTTGACTCATGATTTACTTTGAGACCATACATATTGGTGATGTAATGTAAAAGCAAATGCCTTTGTTCGGACACTTTTTTATGGCAAGTGAACTTTAACCAATTATTTGGTGTGCACATTCGTATCCCTGTCGTTTGGCACTCTTATTATGACGCATTTTACCGCTTATTTAGATATAAAATCAGGCACGTGCACCTAGAAATAGCAATTTAAATTATTTTTCCTTAATGATATATCGTATTTTTGCTATAATATTTTATATTGGTAAATTAAAACTTTGACATAACTTGTTCCGCCGTGTGTATTCTGAAATTCCGCCTTAATATTACGAAGAATATTTACTCTATAGGTGAGCTATTAGATTCCTTGCTTGATCCCCTCCTCAATTAACAAGACCGAAATCCGAGCATTAATTTGTTGGATGTAACCACTAAGAGAGCAAACGTCCACTTATTTTGATAATGTTTATTAGTGATTTTTTGAATCCCTTTTGTAAAATTGTATAGTTAGCTCATTGTAGATTTATTTATGAATAATTGGTCCAGGGTCTTTACCAGCCCGGTTTTTTGAAGGTAAACAGGAATTGTTTGTTGATTGTAAGCTCTTTCTTCATAATAGTAATACTATGGAATGAAAGTGACTCAAGGTAACCACTGTAACAAGTCGAAAATCAGGAAACATACATAGGTGTATAATCTAATCTGAACAGTAGACGAGAATTCCTTATCTAATTAAATGATCTGGACACAGTGGTTAAAATCTAGTGTGGGTAAATTGATGTGTGTTTACAATTGAGTACTCGAGGCTCTGGAGTCAGCATGTTTCTGCTATTCACCATGCAAGTTGGTGTAAATCCAAGCATGTGGGCTGAATTGAGCATTACTTTTGGTTGGCGAATTTGGCAAATACTGAAATTTGGGCACCATTTTGAATCTACTAATTTAAGTGGTGTTTAATCAAAATGCTATTTCGACCAAATTGATAAAAGAAGATGAGTAGACAATCGCGTTTACTAATTTGCAAAAAATGCGTGCACTGACTAAAGCAACACGAGCTGGAATGAGTTAAAGTGGTAGTTTATTCATGTCCCCACCCCCATCCTGCTCACGTGGTCTTAGTTGCGGACTTTCTGACCAATAGTAGAAAGTCATCTTCTGAAAATAAGCAAGCTACTTTTTATTACCCAAGAGCCTGACCGAAGCTGAAAGAATCTAGCATTACGGGCAGTCAGTCACATGGACGAGGAAGCACGTCTAACCACGGTCGCGCGGCTGTGTGTGTGTGTGTGCGAGCGAGCGAGCGCGCATCCAGGTCAAATGCCCACCGACACGGGCTAAGTGTTTTTCCACATTGCGGGAAATGCATCGACTACTAGTAGCCCCACTACAACAAATATCACAAGTGCGACGCCTAAGGGTGTCCAGTCACTTGTCTAATCTCCTTGGAAAGTGGACCTTTTTGATTTGTATTTTGGTTTGCGTTCTATCCATTCGAGGAAGTCAGTTGGCTTTTGCGTGTGAACTTAATTCGAAATGTTGTTACAGGAATTTTGAAGGTCTTCCTTTATCGCAAAGTGGTGGAAATGAATATTTATAGTGGGTGGAAACTTTGATGAATGCTAACTAAATCAGCACCGTTTTTGGTGTTGCAGTTATTCACAAAGATTAAAACAACAATCGAAATTTTATGTAAAAGGGCTCTGGGAAACGGAGATAAAAATTCGTCGATTAGGCTTCAAGAATGTTGAAATCTACGCAGGAGATCAGCGGTTTCCAGCATATTTACATCAAAAAGTAAAATTTATTGAGTGCTGGTCCTGTTGCTAGGGCACATCACTTTGTAGACAGCATAAGCGCTCCTTCAGAAGCCCTCAGGTCAAAAAACGAAGATTTAGTAAGTGCAGAGTTTTCTGCCACTAGTTTCCGTCCTAGATAAGGCTCCCTAATTGAGTGCTTTTACCGACCATATCAGTGAGCCTTCGGATTTGTTTTCGTGTAAGTTGGGACGATTTTCACTTGTGAATAGCTCGAATAAGCATGCAGTGATAATAATTCAGGGTTCGTTCGCATCCCTGCTCTGAGTGTTCACTTGATATGAGACTAGTCACGTTGCAGTTTTACTTGGCAGAATTCTTCGTTGCGTTATAAAAGTGCCGGAGACTTCATCGATCTTTGTTACGTTGCTTGAATAGGAAGTAGTGCTAGGATTAATGTTAATCAACTGTGTGCATTCTCCTCAGATTCCTTAGGCACGACCCTCTGCTCGTGACGCAGATCAGGTTTTGTGCTGTCTAGCGACAGTAAAAACCAGGACGTTTTACCGCCCTCCGTCCAGTTTGGGGCAGTCGTGTCAGGTGGTCCGAGTGACAGGCAAATCTTGTGTGACTCATGGTGCACTGGTGCTAACATTTCCCCGGCTGTAATACAACTGGTTTCTAAAAGAGCGCTTACTGGGACACAAAAATTGCAGTTTTATTTCTAGCATCGGCATGAAAGTGTCTTCACCTCACCACATTGACTAACAAAAGACGAATAAAACGAAGTATCATGTGCACATGTTTCATCTGCTTGGGTAACTTAAAGGCGAGGTAAATGGACATAGATAACGCACTGTTTACGAGAAGAAATCAACTCAATCATCGTGTTTGTGAGAAGGGTATTACGATGTCGTTCAATGTACTTTACTGGCTGGCTGTCGAGTAAGCCTCCTGACCGCAAATAGCGGCCTCAATTTGAAGCGAATATTTAACTTGGGTGAAAACACCATCAAAAAGAATTATTTCACTTAAAGAGGTTAAGCAAAGAGGTCTCCAATTTTGGGACAGGACAACTTTAATGTGATTCAGAGGTATTTTGGGAAGCCACACCCACTAAAATTTTGTTTTGCAAGTAAACGTTGTTTTGGATGCTTTGCAATAACCGGTCCGTGAAATGGGGCATTAGTCATGGGCATTTCCCAGTGGCGGCAGCTATTTGTGTGGTGGTTTACTCTGGGATTATAATGATGGCCGGATGGGATACTAATTGCCTGATAACGGAGAGCACGCCACGTTTCTCGCTCCTTGTGCAATGCAGAGTTTCAGTGGGCAGGAGTCTGCGTTTTTCGTTTCTGGAGCGAGAGAAGGCGTAGATTTGCTTATAGGTTGATCTAGCACTGTTAGCGTGCATTGAAATTGTGGAACATTCTTTGAGAATCACGTAGACGGTGACAGTCAAAGCGATTTTATGTGGGAGTACATTTTATCCAAAAGCGAACGGTTGCTCTTTCTGTTATATGTAAACAATTGTAAAGAATAATTACCACCGGGTAGCTGCTGTCTCAGCGCGGATCACAACAACCTCAAAAGTTGACACAAATGTAGGAAGGGGCGTGCAACGCATGGCTAAATCCTTGCGAAAGTCTAACTAAATGTCTTGTGGTCGGTGGAACAAACACACAGGAATATCCCGAGATTTAAATGCCAACAGATTATCCCTTTTTGGTTCGAAAATAATTGACATGGTCCACTTTTTGGATGACTGAATGCGAAATCTCGAATTCCTCTTCATGTCCTGTTTGCACGACGATTTGATGGGATTCGCTGGAAGCTAAGTCCACCTAACTCGTATTAACAGGACATCAGGGGTTGGTGACATGTTTCGGATTGCGAGGAGGCGTGTTATCTTGGCTAACACATCCAGTTGGGTGGCGGTTGTGGGTGTCAGTTGTGTGGAAAAGTGAATGCATAATTCCCAGGTACGCAGAGCAGTCGAAGCTGCCACGGAAGAACCTACGCGGAGGTGACTCACCACAACACATAAAGTCCGTCTGAGCCATTAAGCTCCCAGAACGGTTAGTGTGACAGGCGAATTGAGGAAGTGCTGAGAGTGTTTCCGCTAAAGTCGGCGGGTCTTTGTAGTGTGTCAATTGGTGGGGTTCTTGAGCGTCGCTTCATGGTCGTGGAAGTAAGTGCTGTGAACGGTAGATCATACGGAGTGTACAATGCGTGGGTGGCTGACTGAGCATTCTGAAGGCAGTTATTTTGGTAAATGGCTTTCTTAATTGTTGGTGTTTGATGAACAATGAGCACATTTTAGTGCGTGCATTTAGTGCCCATGTGAACTGGGTCAGGTCAAGCACGTGAATTGGACAAACAGGATGGTGAGGAAATGTGAAGAGTTGGAGTTAGGGGCAGGTGTCACTGTGTTCCTGGGTTTTCAGTTGCAAATCACTGCGTTAGATTCGTAGATCAGTAGTCTTTCAGTAGATTGACCAATCGTGTGTCATGAGAGAGCTGGTGTATGTTAAACAATGCCAATAATGCACTTA